>RJWH01007853.1:0-36093 GCA_004363575.1 Solenodon paradoxus | reverse complement strand
TGTTCACAGAAAAAGCGAGGGATTGCAAGTCTGTACAGCAGGACAACCTCAACACCAGTAAGCTGTATAACAAGGAATTTAGGTTACTCATGATCCAAGACAACAGAACCGTCAGTCCACAGGGCTGGGGGTTAACGATGACCATGTTGTGCAGGGAGTGACAGATGACCACAAAACAATCATAGGCCATCACTGTGATGAGAAAGTCATCCAACACCCCAGAGTATGTAAAAGTACATTTGTGTGATGCATCCTGCGTAGCTGATGACTTTACTCTTTGTCTGGATGTTCTGCAACTTCTTATGCACGGTATAGGAGATGAAACATATGTCTACAATGGACATATTGAAAAGGAAGAAGTACATGGGTGCGTGGAGGTGGGGGTCAGAGATGATGGCAGGATGATGAGCAGGTTCCCGAAGACAGTGACAAGGTACATGGAGGAAAGGCCCAAATACAAGGGGCTGCAGGTTGTGTCCCTCAAATAATCCCAGAATAATAAATTCTGAAATTCCTGTATCATTTTCTGATTTCATATGGTAAAGAGGTATTCTAGAATGCAAAATAGTAATAGTTAATTTTCACAAAGTGAATATTGCAAAAAAGTTAACTTTTGTGAATATATAATTTGCATCAAAAGTCCAATATCTATAATTGTGAATTTAACTTGTCACATTTAGGGTATTTGACTTTTTTTAACAAAAATTCTTAACTCCTTCTAAGCCTTTCCCACAAGCATGCATATATTCTACACATTTAATAGAGTCTTCTGTAGAGTACAGGAAACCTCATTAGAATCATCTGTCACTAAAGAGTGGTGGGAAATGAGACCCATTCCCTGCTGTGAATAGAGGAGCAAACAGCCACTGCAGTCCTCTTAGGGCAAGAAGACTTACACCTTGTCCCTTATGCTCAAATCCAAAATATTACACTCCCTCCAGTCCCTCACTTCTTAAGTCATTTCTAATGACTTTCCTTCCAGAATACAACCACACACTCACCTTCACACACCGCAGATCTCTGCAACTCTACATCACTTCTCTCAACCCAACAACCCTCCTGTCCCTGCCACTCTCAGATGTCACACTCTCCTCACAATTGCCTTGAACTCCTCGAACTCTTCAACAACACCTTCCCTAACATATAAGTCTCACCCTTACCCGGAGAAACCATCCCACCTTATGTAGGCTCAGTTGATCACTGTGTCCCCCAAATAGCATCCCCAATGCCTCCATTCAGTGAAATTTGGATAATTTTTGCCACTGTAGCAGAAATTGCTTAGGAAATGCCTTCAAGTTTGTTTTTTATCTCTTCTCTAAACTTAAAAGTTCTCTACTTTCTTAGGTCGCTTCTTTACTATCTCTTGCATTCTCTAAATTCATAAAAACCACATAACTGGTTTTTCCACCCCATTATCTTCCCAATAATCCCCAACCCTCTCTTAGATCTTTGCTTCTGATCATCCCTTCCTTGTCTTCATGTTCCCTTTCCTTGACTGATCTCTTTCTCTCACATGGGACACTGTTTAGGCACTTTCCCCTCTGGCCCAAATACTTTCAGGGGATTTGAATATGTGGTCCGTGTTTACAGTCTTTCCTATAATCTCTTTACTATCCTCTACAACTGAAAATTACAAAAATTGGGAAATGGCCCACATACCCCTCAAAAAATCTTAACTCAGACTTTCAGGTCTTTAATAATAGATTGTTGTTGCCTCAGCAGCAACAATAAAATCAAGCTAAGGTGAGGTACAAAATGGGTTCTCAGCTCCTGGCCACTGCCAGAGATCTTGCTGCTGGCACCCAGCTGGGATCAGGGTCTCAACAGGCACCAGGCCCATGTTTCTGGGCCCATGCTTCAAATGCAAGTGAGAGGGCATTTGGGCCTCCTCAGTGCCTCAACCTTCAAGTCCCCATGGGGCTATGCCCTTTATGGTATGGACAGAAGAGGTATTACAAGTCGAAATGCCCCCAGGCCCCCAAGGTAAGCAGGTATTCCCACCTGGACCCTCATTGCCAGCGATGGCTCCAGGGGCTCACAAATTTCTGGGAGCACTGATGGAAGGCTGAAAGTGGTACTCAGACCCCGCCTAGTAGATGACCACTGTGACCCCTTAACCATGATTGAGTCCCAGGTGCCCAGTAATGGCAGGTAAGGTGATCTTTTAACTGATACAAAAGCCATATGTTTGACTCTAACTTATTCTGGCCCTTTTGGAGACTCCACAATTTTTATTAAGGGGGTAAATGGCACTCCCTCACTCCCTAAAGCCACTCCTCCTATTGATGCAAAGTCTTTACTCTCTCTTCTTCCTCTCTCAAGGAGCTACAGCCTGAAAATCACGTCTAGGTCTTCTCACTGGCATCAAGGTTAGAGTGCTTCTCTAAATCCACTTACCTCTCTTTTTTCTAAAACTAATCTCTCCTCCTTTGCTTTCTTGACTGAAGGTCTGTATAACTCAACCCCTTTTCCAATCCTTTTATTCCTCTCTTTACCATAATTTTTTCTCTCTCTCTGATTCTAACTTCTGGTGGTATCTTCCTACAAGCAGTGAAAGGAGGGGAATAGATCTCTCTCCCTGGAATAGAAGACATCAGCTATGTAAACTAGGTAGGATTCAGCTAGGTGCTTGAGAGAAAAAAAGATGAAAGCAAATGAATGTTTCTGAATGGACAGATATAGACTGGGTTTTTGTTTTAGCAATAAAGTACAATGGAAGTTTTGTCTGTAGAGAAGGAAAGGAAACGGTAATGAATTGAAGGCAAAACGAATGAACTTGGCATGTAGTAGGAAGGTTTGTGCAACTGACAAAAATGTTTGTGGAAGAAGTGTGGTTACAGCAATTAAGATGGAATAGGTTTCCTTAGGGAAAAAACATCAAGATTTAGGGGCAAAATATTCTACTAAAAGTTTTAATATGCTTAGGTATTATTCTGTTTACTAATTTAAAACATTGTATACTTCAAAACCAATCAAACATTGTCAACCATGTTATAACCAGATCTTTAACTATGGTTATTTTGCTCTTTAATATTTAAAGAAACTATTGTTTGCTGATAACGCCATGTTCAAAAAATTTGTGAAAAGAATGTTGGAAAAAACATGTTTTCATGCTTTACCAAATTAAGTACTTTTTCTCTTTTTTATGAGGGCTTTTAATGATCCAGGAGGCAGAGCCATACCCCTCCAACTGAAGTTACTGTTCTCAGAAATCCACTGCTCTGTACTCTTGGTAGTCTTATCCTCTCATTCTATTAACAACCTGGGTTTCTCTATAGTTTCTCCTTATAGGAATATCTTTGCTTTTCTTACCAATCTTATTGCGGCTTAAATCCTTGATACTTCTTTAAGTTTTTAACAGAAGGAATAGGAAGGGAATAGAGGTCTCAGATCAGGAACAAACAGGCTCAGAAAATTTAAATTGCTGCCTTTGTCAGCAACTCCAGCCAGCTTACTAGGCATCCATTAAGAAGACTGACATCACTGAATGGACCTGAACAAAAAGCCCCCAGCTACCATTGTGGCAAAGCCAACCACTTGAGCAAAAATGTGCCCTCAAACCATGAAACCACATGGGCCATGTCATAGTGCAAAGAAAAACAAAAGAGTACTCTCATCTTCAGAGTGAGAAGGGACAAACTTTTCATAGTCCAGTTCATGCATCTAGGGACTAAGATCAAATGATGGGGCCCAAGGAGCAATCTGACTCCCAACTCTTCATGCCAAAGGTCAAGACTTAGGTAACTCTGATGTTGAAAATAAAACATTAATTTTCTCATTTATCAAAGTCATTTTTCCTCACTTAGCACTCCAATCCCCAATTTATTCTTCACATCAGGTTTTGAACTTAAATGAAAGGTACTGCATCTAGTTTACTCTAGTAATCTTTCTATTCTCTGTATTTTCTCTGAAAGTCATAACCTCCTTCGTGAATTATCAAGTTTAATGGTGATTTTAAGTTGTCTTTAGCTCCTCTTTTTATATACATGTATTCAGAAGGAAGTCTTGTGTTCCAGGTAAGAAACCAGATACTCGTGAATACGTTCTTTTGTACATTCTTCTTATACTTACGATTTTCACTATTGTCTTCTCCTTAATGAAGTTAAACTTGTAATTGTACCAGTTCTAGTCATTTCTACTCTGGAAAACCTTTCTATCCTGTATTTTCTCTGAAAGGCATGGCAATCCTGAATCAGTCCTTCTTAGGAGTCATTCTGGTTATAATTCTAAAATGTTATGTACCAATTGTCCGTCACTGCCTCCTAGACTGGGCTCCTATTCCCGGTTCCTCCTCCCCCAATCTTTTTTCTCCCCAATTTAAAAATAAAAAGGCAGGAATGTTGGGACCCCCCCACAGGAGTAGGCCTTAGGCCAGGGATCAAAGTTTGATATCAGGGCAGTGAATTTTACCTGGATCGCCTGCCCAAGGAATGTAATCATCTGGATTGATAAGGGACAAAGGAATGGCACCTGTGGGAAGACTTCCCTGCCACCTCTGAAAAGACCCATGAAGTATCTACAGCACTCCTCAAAGAAATCATTGCCAGGTTTGGCCTCCCTGACTCTCTCCAATCTAATGGACACATTTATTTCTCAAGTCACTCAAGAGATAGTCTCAGCCCTAGGCATCAATTGGCACCTCCACTCCTCCCACCAACCTCAGGCCTTCATAACCAAATTAACTCTTACTTCAGTTGTCTTGCAGCACTTTAGAGGTTTGGACATGCTAGCTGCCTCCCAGGGGGCATTTGCCTTCTCCTCCAAGAAGAATGCTGCTTCTACACAAACCAATCAGGCCAAATAGAGAAAAATCTCTTCAAACTCTGTAAAAAAATCCATCTCTGAGAAAACACTCAATACCCCAGCTTCTTTTTTCGGTCTTCCTGTATTTGCCCAGTCCTCACTCTGTTCTTACCATTTCTCAAACTCCTACTTGGTCTCTGCATTATACAACTTCTAGTTAACTTCATCAGAAGGACTGCCAATGGTATCACCAATAATACCTCCTTCTCTTAAAGGAAAACAGGGTTACTCTCCCTCAAGGTGCCCACTTCATCCTCCATTCAGCAGCAAGTAGCTATTTGAGACTTCATGGCCTGTTCCCTTTCATCTTTTATTTTTAAAAAGGCAGGAATGATACAAGAGACAAAAGAAAACAAAAACTGAAAGTTGTCACTTTCCAGCCAAGCATGAGAAATGGAATATTTTGCAGTCTGAAGTAAAACCAGATGTTGTTCAATCCCCCTCCTATTTACCAAACTCAAGAACATCATCCCTACCCCTCCACGCTCGCCTAACATTCCAGCCCATCAACTCCCTACCCCTAAATCAATAGCTCAACAAGATGGCTTTAGGATTCCACCTCTAACCCCCATCCATGCTAGTTAGACTACCCCCTTTAAAGCCTCTCTCTCACAGCTTCCTTCGGATTGCTCTTTTCTGTCTCTTCTCAGAAAGGAGTTTTCCTGGCCTGCACATGGGACAATAAAGTCTTGCCTTGCCACAGCCTGCACAACTGATCAAAATGGTCCCTGAGAGGAGGCTAGAGGAGCCTAAAGAGAGACAACATACATCTAGACAAGCGAGTGGCAGGTGGGACTCTGCTTTTTTTTGAAGAGCAGCAATCTTGAGCCTGGCTCCATGATTTATTTTATAGGGCATGAATACAATGAGGTAATGAGGAAAGAATGCAGGCAATTAACTCTACTGCTATTATTGGGATAGCAACAGTGAAGATCAACGCACAGCTGCAAATTGTTGTTTATCTACTTCTTGCTCTGCTAGTTGTGAGAACTTCTGCTTTTGGAAACTTTGCATAAGTGGTCAGAAAGTAGATCGCTCTCCATATCTCCCCCTTTGTAGTCTTGTAAATAGGCAGTGACAATAAGTGTAAGCACAAGCAGCTGTATGCAACAGGACTTAAGTTTTGCTTGTGGCCTTGCCATTGATAATTTCTTCTTCACCTCCTGACAGAAGAAAGTGCTTGATATCAAGCTACAATGCTGATTTGGACTCCATATGACTGTGCCTGCCTTAAATGGGCCCTCTCTAGGGCTCTTATCCATCATTGGCTGACCAGACTTCTAAGGGTCACGAAGGGTCATATTTCTCTGCTTTGACTGACTTTCTAGGAGGACTGAGTCACATTCTCCTGGCCAAGGCAAAGAGAGCTTTATGCAGTCTTGGCCCTTATCAGCTTACACAGCCAGGAGCAAATGCTCATTTTATTAAAAAAGGGGGAGGGAGGAGTCTTATGCCCTGTGCTCTGCCTCTGATTTATTTTCTAATCTCAGGCAATTAACATGCATCCTTGTCTGATTCAGCTCTTGTCAAACTTGACGGCAGATCATGGAAAAAACATTCAAGAGTAACAAGAACATGCCAATAATTCCAGTTAAAAGCCAAAATGTATGTTTTAAGCAGTTAAAATGATTAAAGCCCTTTAAATCATTAAACAATTGCTGAACCAAATGAGCAGGTTCAACTATGTGGACTTTGGCTTCCTGGATATTATGGATTTCAGCCTGTAGCTAATGCAAGTCGATGCTGATATTCACATGTTACCATATCCCTGAAAGGTGAGTTTTTATTCGGTTCCAATTTCATCAGCTACTGTTATAACAAGCTTGAGTAATGCAGATGGAAATCGATTTTGCATTCATCGGAGTTGCTGGTGAAATTTTACCACCTGTAATGGTCCCCAAGGCTCATCACCATTTAATTTAGTAATTGGAGATAACTAGGTCTAGACTGAGAAGAAAGGCAAATAGGAACAGAATGGCTTAAACCAGAGAAGCTGAAGCCTCCTTGACACTCTGGTGTGATAAGAATAGCAGATCGACCTCCCATCATTTGTGTGTTATTGGTATGCACTGGAATAGAGAGATCATCCCACCATGCTAGAAAAACCATAAAAGGGTCTGAGAAATAGGCCCTAAAAGGCTCCCCATGGTTTTTTGTAACCAGCATACTTAACCACAGAAAATTAGCATGTGTCTCTTCCTCAAGATAAGCAGTATCAAGAATTTATTTTGCCTTCTTCTTACTGTCTTTTACTGGGGTGAACTGACATACTACTTGTTACAGAACCCTAACAAGGCTTTTTGGTACCTTCAGGAAAAACACAAGCATATTCCCATCCCCACATAATAACTGGATCTGGACTTTCAATCACAGGGTACAAAGAAAATCCTGTGATGTCTTCTCTTTCTACAGCTTGTCTCAATGATCTTTGTAAAGGAGAAATCGCATTTTCTCCATCAGGATCTTTAGCTTTCTTTCATTTATCAAATTATAGAGCCTTATCTTGTAGCTCCCTGGCCATATCAGATGGCGGTGTTTCATCTCCACCCATTTCCTGGTATTTTACAGGTGGCAAAGTGGGCTGAAGCTTGTTATAGCCCTCTGCAGCTGTCGCTAAAGACTGACTCTTACCTGCAGCTTTTACATTCTCTCTTTTATGGTCAAGTGAATCTCTTATTAAAGCCCAAAGTGAGCTTTGAGCCCACAGAAGTATAATGCTCTGGTAGCTGCTGTACTACTTTCATCCAAGTAGCCTCATTTACTGTCCCTTCCTCAGGAAACCAGGGGCAAATTTGTTGTATAAGATTTAAGAATTGCTCTATTCGTACCCTGTGAATCATGTTGCCCTATCTATGCAGCATCTGCACATAGAGGGTTCCAAAGAACCTGATTACCCAATATTTTACACCAGGCAAAATTCAATATGATCTTACCTGACCTTGGACGTTGCCCAGTGCGTGCACACCTTCAGGAGCGGGCTCTCTGTCAAATTTTTAAAGTTCCTCCATTCCCAGCTTCCTATTCAGGTGCCAACTGCCATGGCCTGTGCTGCTCATCGAAAGGGTCCTGAGTGGAGGCTACAGTAGCCTAAAGAAAGACAGACAACCTACATCCAGGAAAGTGGGGGCCAGGTGTGACACCGCTGTATTTGAAGAGCAGAGACCTCAAGCGTGGCTCCATGATTTATTTTATAGGGCAGGGACACAATGAGATAATGAGGAAAGAATGTAGGCAAATAACTCTACTGCTGCTATCAGGATAGCAACTTTGAAAAGTGAAGCACAGCTGCAAATTGTTGTTTATCTACTTCTTGCTCGGCTAGTTGTGAGAACTGCTTTTGGAAACTGCAGAAGGGGGCAGAAAGCAGATTGCTGTCAACACTCTTAGAGTCCATTGGACTCCTTTGTGTCTGCATCCTATTGCCAAATCTTCTTACACTCTCATCACAGCTATTTTATGTAGCATTAAAAGTCATAGCCAGATCATTTAGGCAAGAAGATGAAATATTTCCAAGTATATTTCCAAGCAGGAAAAGACGTGAAAGTGTCACTATTGGAAGATGACTTGATAATATATGTAGAAAACTCTAAATATTTAATATAAACTGCTGGAATTAATGAGTATAGCAAAACAACCAGTTAAGAAATTAATGCACAAAAATCTGTTGCATCTTTTATATACAAACAATGCCATAGAACATAATGGAAGCAAATACTATCTCATTTACAACTGAAACAAAAATAATTTAATAACTTGGAATATAGTGAACAAATACACGAAAGTCCTGTGCAATGAAATATACATGGTTTTCTTAAGGAAACAGAGGAAGATACAAAGAGATTTAAAGATATCCCATGCTCATAGTTTTGAAAAATGAGCAGTGAGAATAGTTAAAATGACCATATCGCCTAAAGCAATATACAGATTTAATGCTATCCCCATCAAAATCTGTAATACATTCTTCACAGAATAATAAAAAAATTGAAATGTATCTGTAACTACAATAGACTCAGGATAGAAAAATCAATCCTGAGGAGAAAGAACCAAAATTGATTTTTCTTGTTCCCTCACTTCAAACTCTACTACAAAGCAATAATAATCAAGTTAGCATGGCATTGGAATAAAACATATATGCAGTTCAATGAAACAAAACTGAGAGCCTAGAAATAAATCCATGCTTTTATGGATAATTAATTTCCTACAAAGGAGCTAAAAGCTCTCAGTGGGCCAAGGTCAATAAACGGCGTTGGAAACACTGGACACTCATCTCCAAAGCTTTAAACTAGATTTCTCTGCAATACCATATGCACAATCATATCAATATGTATTAAAGGCATATGTAAGACAGGAAACTATAAAATTATTAGAAAATAGCATAAGCTAGTCATTCTATGATCTCATTCTTAGAGGTTTTTGGGGAATCAACTCCAGCATGAAGGGAAACAAAAATAAAAATAAACAAATGGGACTGCCTCAAACTAAAAAGCTTCCTCACAGTTAAAGAATATATTTCCAAAACAAAAAGATCACCTATTGACTGGGAAAATATATTTTGCACACCATACATTTGACAAGGGCTAAATATTCAAACTATATAAAGAACTCATGAAATTCGACAATAGGACACTTAGCTTAGCACAAAAGGACTCAGGACATAGTCTGCAGATGTCCAATGACACAGGTACAAGACTTGAGGCCAGGGGAACAACCAAGAAGCATGACTAAATAAAATATACATGTTTCTTTCTTCCCTCTCTTCCTGCCTGCCCAGCTACTCACCTTTATTACCACCTGCAATTTTCCTCTGAAAAACCAACAATAGAAATTCAAACTACCCTATCAAAATGGGTTGAAGAATCAGGTATTTTTCCAAATAAAACCTAAAGATGGACAGCCAACATATGCAAAGATGTTCTTCCTCACTAATCATTAAGGAAGTTCAAATCAAAACAGCAGTAGGATATGTTATTACACCTGTGGGATTGGCTATTATCCAAAAGTATGCAAACAACAAATGTGGGTAGGATGCAGAAAAGAGGAAACCCTTTTATAATGTGAGTGGGAGTGTAAAATGGTGAAACTTTATTCAGTGTAGTATAGTGATACCTCAAAAAATTGAGACTGGAAATCTTGTAAAATGCCATCATTCCAGTTCTGAATACTTATCCAAAAGACACAAACATCACAAATTTTCAGAAATAAGAGCCCTTAATTTCATTGCAGCATTATATACAACAGTGCAGAATTGGAAACTAGCTAAGTGAGCATCATTGGATGAATTTATAAAGAAGACATGACATATATACACAACAAATAATACACAGCCCTAATAATATGCAATCTTGTCATTGGTGACAATATGAATCTAGAGGGGATATTGTTAAGTGAAGAAAGTCAGATGGAGAAAGGCAAATGCCAAAACATCTCAATCATATGTGGACTTTAAAGAAACAAAGCAAAGAGCAGTCAAACAAAAACAACCCTTGGACACTGACAACAGAACTGAGGGTACCAGTGGGGAATGGAGTTAGGATGGTAGGGTCCAATGGAAAGTCGTGAAAGACTTTTGATAATTTGTTGGTGGGTAGGGTGTCTTGTCATATATAAGAAGAATGATAAACATGCACATAAGGATTTTTTATTATTTTGTAACTCAAATTGACCACAATATACACTAAATTAAACAAAAAATAAAAACAGACTCCTAAGGGAAAACTGTGATTTCATATATCCCTCTACAATGAGATTATGTAAATGGACTTAGTTTAAAATATAGCTGTTTCTATGTGAACAATACATTATTATTCTTTCAAGAAAATTAGGGAAATATTACTTGACATGGTATAAGTCCTCTGATAAGTTATTTTAAATAAAATGTCAGTAGCCTCAGGAAACAGTATTTTTCAAAATATAATGAGACAGATTGGAAACATCTAGGGAAGATATGAAAAATACAAAAGTATAAGATGCTCATTGATCTCAAAAAATAGATTTCTGATTGAATTTGATTAGATAGAATAGGAAATTTGCATTCATAAAATGTAAATTCTATTTTTAGATCTCTTTTGTTGTTTTTCAAAAAATAAAGATAATAGGAAATACCCAGAAGAAAAAAGTTCTACTTCCATAAATGATTGAAGAATAAAAATTCAAGTTCTAAGTCTTAGAATCCTCCAATCATTTGATTTTATCAGTCCCAGAAAATAATGTCTTTATGGTATTGTTATCCCAAAGAGTCTTCTCAAAGCTCATTTTATGTCTTTGTTCCTGAGGTTGTGTATGTAGGGGTTCAAAACTGGTGTGATCATTGTATAAATTACTGAAGCTATGGCACTTCTGTGTGGGTTGTGGGTACCAGAAGATCTAAAGTTTATACTTAATTCTGTATAATAGTATAAAGAAACAACTGAGAGTTGAGAAACACCAGGTGGGAAATGCTTTATATTTTCCCTGAGTTAAAGAGATCCTTTGTATACAGGAAACAATCTTAAAGTAAGAGTACATAACACCAGTTAAAATCCCAGTGCCCATCAGAACACTCGCAAAATACATCACCATGTTATTAATGTACAGGTCAGAATAGGCAGTGGGAGCACCTGAGTGAGTTCAGAGAAAAAGCGGGTGACTTCCAGGTCTGCACAGAAGGTATCCTTAACACCATTAACCTGTGTAAGAAGGAATTCAGGGAACTTATGATCCCAGTCTCTAGGTTCAGAAGTCTACAGAGTCACATGTTGATGATAACCCACTAGTACAGGGGGCAGCAGGTGATGGTGATGTGCATCTAGGTCATCATGGTTAGGGGAAAATTGTCCAACACTCCAAAGATTAGGAGAAAGTACATCTGTGTAATGCATCCTTGTAGGTTATGACTCTACGTTGTGTCTGGGTGTTCTGCAGCATTTTAGGGATGGTGGTGGAGTGAAACAGATGTCACATAAAAGACAGTTGAAAAGGAAGAGGTAAATGGACATATGGAGGTGGGGGTCATGGATAATGACCAAGATTATGAGCAGGTTCCTAAAGACAGTGAACAGGTACATGGAGAGGAAATAACAAACATCATGGACCACAGATCTAGTCCCTTAGATAATCCTAGAATATAAAATTGCAAAATTTTGTATCATTACCTGATTTCATGTAATAGAAAGAATTTCTAGAAAGGAAAGCAATAATGTCACAAATTTTCACACAATGTGTATTGCAAAAATAGTTGATTTTCTGCAATATATAATTTACACTGAAAATTCAATATTGATAATTTTGAATGGAACTTTTCACATTCAGTGGATATGGCATATCTTAATAGGAATTTCATCCTCTCTCTCAGCATTTCCCCCAAGTGCTTACATATTCGACAAGAAATAATGTGCATGTGTGGAGTATAAATTGAGTGATGACCAAATTTATGACAGAGTATAGGGAACTGGAAATAAAAGTTCTTATATTTCACTGATTAGAAAGAAAAAAGATAATACAAATGTCATATAAACTATGCAATGCTGACAGGTATAAAAAGCAAACAGAAAACTTGTCTAAAAGAGTGTTGGGAGTATTATATTTTACTGAATATTCAGATCCACCTGCAAACATTTGTGTGTGTACATGCACACATTTGCAGCCTTTGATTGGTACACCCCAAGGAGGTGCCAGAAATTAACAGGAGGTCTTCTTGATAAATGTTCAGAGGGAAAAGCCACTCCAAAGAAAGTCACTTGTTTCAGAAAATCAAGACTCAGCTGGAAACTGGTGTGTGAAGGAAAATAAAGAATTAAGAGAGTGGAGATGGATTCAGAGACCATGTTAATAACCAGGTCGCAATTCTAATACACTGTGAATTTTTGTCACGTTTTGTTATTTCCACTTAATTTTTGTTTCCAATAACTCATGCGAACTAAATTGAACCCATTCATATATTCAGCAATAGTTAACACTCTCACACTTGTATTTTAAGGTTCACATTGTTTGTCTTATTATCTCAGATATGTCTCCCCTGATATATACTCGTATTCATCAAAATATTCATATGCATGCACCCATATGAATGCACACAGACACACATATACTCACAACACATCTTCCTGGGGGCTATGCTATTACATTCTTTCCTCATTCCCAACCACGTTAATTAGAAAATCAAACATAGAAATATGTTATCAAAATCTGAATATCTGTCCCTTAGGAAATACAGACATAGAACTCAAATACCAACTTGACCTCCCATAGACATGCAAATATGGGATTTACATATATAATATTATTGCTTGTCATGTGTTTCTCTAAATATCATATATTGATACCGAAATGAGAAGAAACATATGGACACAAAGGGGAATAAATATTAATAAAGACAGGTAATCCCAACAGATTTTAGGAAGAAAAAAATCTCCTTTGGTTTTGGCATCATTTGGATCCCAGTGATATCAATGTCCAGAATAAATATTTAAGTTCAAAATCAATTTATTAAAAAAGAAACAGCACCTATAATAAACCCAGACAGTCTACAGATTGGACATCTCACTAGACTACAGACGAAAGGAATTCACATTCCAAAATTCACATACAGAAATGCCACAAAATTTGCAGATTTGAAAATTTAAGTAGTCAGAGACTTTTTTCAATAATAAGAATGCATAACTTCAGCTCTTTGAGCTTTCGGTGTTGTGTCTATCTATATTAGCTTTTTGAAGTTTGAGAGCTATCTTTTCTAAATTCTAGTCTCTCATTTGAATACTAGATTATCCTTATTTATGTATTAAATATGTTGACAGATTTAAAAAACATATGTTGAAATAATAGTAAGTTCCTTGTGTTATAAATGCATAGTTATCACTAGTTTTGAAGTGAGATGATTGTTTTCATGGACCTCTTCGAGGTCCTCAGAACTTTTCGCTTCTTTGTCCTGAATTCCACGGTCTTCTTTCAGTTTCCTATTGTCTTTCCTTACTATCGCCTCTATCCCATAATTCATTTTAACCCATTGAGGCTTTTCTACATTAAAAATCTAATAAGTAATCTGTTCTACTTATAATCTCACTATTTCCCCAGTGGACAACGAATAAAAAATTCCATGACTTCAAACACCAGACCAGACACACTTTGACATTTTGACTACCATCTTATTACACCCACCTTGTCCTCACTCACAATGACCACACAAACACTGAACTTGACTTATGGTATCACTAACAGCACAACTTCAATACTCAGAATTGATTAACCAATTGTTTCTGCTCTGAGTCTCAATACTGATATGTTTGAAATTTGTCTCTTGCCATCTTCAACTCATTCCATTTCTCTGAATGCCTGGATATGTCCTTTAACAACATTATTTTTAAGTAACATTACACAGAAAAAAATCTCTTTTACTAATTTAGCTATATGTGCTATTATTGTGTATTAATTGTTTGTATCTTATTGCCCCCTGGAGAACACAAGTGACTTGATTCTTGTAGAAATATCATACATACTCTACTCTTCAACACCACTAGATTTGGTTTATATGTGAACAGTAGAGAATATGTTACATAAAGGAATGATGGGTTGTGTTCTCACAGAAATTACCAATTTGAGAGAAAGAACAAATTTAGAGAAATTCTGATGTAAGTGTGGAGGACTTTCTATAGTAATGTGTTCTATATTCTCAGTTCAGGACCTATTAAGCTGTGAGACTATTGTGTATAATAATTTAATAGAGTAGATTAAATAAAACTTCTAAATCTTATCTGAGTAGATAATACCTAGTAAGGGTATATGAAATCTTGTCATGATTCGTAGTTTATATCTGTGTGTTTGCATATGTGTATATTTCTTGTTATATATGCTCACATGATGGACACAATGTAAAAGATATGCTTTATCTGGGATACAGTAAAAGCAGTCTGGAATGCATTGTGCTAGGATAAAGATGAATTATAAAGAGTTCTGTTCCTGCTAAGGAGGAAAAAACAACATGAATGATGATGCAGTATGAGTCAGTTACAGAGAGAACAGACATCAGTATGGAGCTGAAGTGACGGAGATTTTACATTTAGATAATTTATGACACATGCTGGTTTCTCTCTAGTTCTAGATCTAGTCTTTGCCTGTGTCAAATCCCCCCATTCTTCATAAAATTATCACATTCTGTGATAATCTATACTTTCCTAACATAAATAATCTGGAGAACACTGGGTCTATATGCGTTTATTTCATTATACTCAGCCTTCTCTATTCTATTGTCAAATACACATTTACAGGGAACACATTTCTTTTGTTCATCTTTGCAAATTCATTAATTTGTAGATTTTTAAAGAAAACTGTTTGGAAGAATATTAAATTGGTGCCCTCCCTCTGACATCTTACATATGTTAGATTACAATTTAACAGTGACCTAGACATTTAGATAAACATCAATAATCTATACATACAGTTATAGATATGGAAAGACATTCTAAATAAGGGAAAACTCAAAGTAAAAGACAGACGCATTGAAACAAAATTTGTATTTTTATGGTCTAACATATCCTTCAATATAACCAGAATCAGAAATAAAGATTTCTTTCCAAAAATTTGATGGTAATGAAATCATAATTAAAATGTATACTCTAAACATTCATTGAGTTGAAATCATGGGGAAATGAATACAGTCATTTTATAAAATATTTTTCATGTATTTAAATTAGATTGACAAGAAAATTGAAACTATGTGACTGTGCTTATCATATCTTGAAATGACGCAAATTGCATATTGGTATGAAGTCATCATTTCAGATAATTAAAAAGACTACTAAGAAATGTTGTAAGGACTATGTTAAATATTAAGGACATAATTTGATGGTGTTAATGTAGCTATTATTTGTTAACTATTTTTCAAATCAAAAGAAGCACGTGATATAAGCATATAAGCATACATAGTTTTAACAAAGTATAATATTATATATATAAATTATTTCCAAAATTCGAGGAAACACTCATCTTTATAAATAATTGAAACTATTAGAGATATGGACAAATTATATTTGGCAATATAGCAATTGCAATAGGAAAATTAACATGGTGATCAAATATGTGACGTTTGATGAAAGTGAGTAAATGTTATACATGAATAGACATATGAGTATATACAATAAATTTTCATAAGCCTTCAATTCATCCATATGTACAATATAAATGTGCTATTTTTGTTTCAATTGGTCTAATCATCTAGTTAAATAAAATATCAAATAGTTTAGTTCCTTCCAGGAGATAGGAAAGATTGTAAGTACCTGCATATGTGTGCAGAAAAGCTAGTGAACTGAACCACAGGACAGACAGGAATTCAAGTTCTCTTGTGAGTCTTAGCCCTATTGTGACCTTTGAAGGATTCCTGAACTGGAAGGAGGTACATAGTTGAAGATAGTTATATAGCTTATTTACTGTACCTATAGTCTTTATGTCTAAGCATTAGGGAAAGGTAGCTATTTAATAGTCTGAGACTCAAATTAGTGTGAAACACTAGATTTTTTTAATTAGAAAAGAAGATAACAGTATACTAGAAAATAAGCAACATTAACCTGTCTTTTACCATGAGGAATAATTGTTCAGTGGTGGGCTCTCTTCCATGGTTCAATAAACTGATGTGTATCATAAATAGCTGTTTTATTTTGTGTAGTAATAAAATGAATGACTTAAAATTTTCTTTCTCATAGTGATGGTCAACTATGACAATAAAATCATAATAGGTCAATAATGTAGTCAACTCTGTCTTTCTATTTTACTCTGATGGAAGATATGTATTTGATAATACAATGTAGTAGTGATAGAAGTGCTGGACACTGAACTGATTTAAAAAAATAAAACTGGGAGAGCAGTTAAAATTGGAATAGCATATTTGTATGGTAAGTGCTTGACATTAGACTTCTTGAATGCTATATAATTGCCTGATTTGAAGCTTTTAACTTCTGAAACTTCCTTTTCATAAACAACTGTAGCCAATAAACATATTTTCATCTGTACAGCACAATACCAGGTAAGCAACTACCCCTTGAACTTCAGGTGATGAGAGAACTAAGTAACTCACAAACTGATTACATGAGTGACCCTTTTTTCCCCTTTCAGCTCCCTTATCCAACTCTTATATTTCAGATTCTCCAATGTAGAATAACCTGCGATACCCTAGCCAACTTACGCAAGAACTCTGATAAAGACAGTCCCCCATTTGATGCTCTCTCTCCATCTCCTTTGCTACCTGTGGATTTCCTGCATCACCTCTGTAATGATATGGATCATACAGAAATAGGGGTGACAAAATTTTTATTTAAATTTCCTTGACATAGTCACTTCAGTGTCTCACTAGTCATAATGGAATAGTCTAGCTTCAGCACAGCATCTGATCAAGATAATAACTATGGAGCTGAACATGAGGAGTATGGTCCCAGGTGAGTGCCCAGCACTGTAGCTAATAACAGCACTGCCAGCAGACTTAACTTCAGCAAACATTATAGTTATAATATCAAGAAGTTAGTTGAAGCACTAATGTGACAATGAATACTAGATCCAAAGGGAGACTTATGGTTGCTTATATTTCTGCACATGAAACTTATGTATATTACATAGTTTAAAACATTTGTATGCATATATAAAGCATTATTATAGATATGTAATAATTATTCTTTAAGGAATATTAGGGAAATATTACAGTGAAATGTCATTTCAGAAGATTTTATTAAATGTTAATAGCCCAAAGGAAGATGAAAAAAATTAAATTATGAGCCAGGTTAGGGAAATGTAGGAAAGTTATGCAAAATACATAATGTAGTAAGTGTTTATATATCTTTCAGAGTAAAATATTTATGATAGCAGTTAATCAAGTAGTACAGAAAATGTGTATTCATAAAAATTAAATTCTATTCCCAGTTCTATTTTTGTTGTTACTAATAAATTAGAAATTTTAGGGAATGAATTTTAAAAAGTTCTATTTCAGAGTGTGTAGAGTAACAATCTAGGATCTTAGAATCTTCCAATCATGGGCAAATCATCAGTCCCAGAACAATGTGCTTATAGAGTTGTCATATCGATGAGTCTTCACAGAGCCTTCTTTATGTCTTTGTTCCTGAGACTATATATGAAGGAGTTCAGCATGGGTGTGATCACAGTGTACAACACAGAGGCTATAGCATTTGACTGTGAGCTCTGTCCAACAGCAGAGCTAAAGTATACTCCTACACCTGTGCAGTAAAATAAGCAGACAACTGATAGGTGACATGCACAGGTGGAAAATGCTTTATACTTCCCTTGAGATGATGAGATTCCACATATGGAGGAAGCTATCTTGAAATAAGAATAAATGATACCAGCAAAAGGACCACCACCCAGAAGCCCAGCTCCAAGATACATCATGATGTCATTGAGAAAATAATCAGAACAGGCAAAATGAACCACTGGGTTGAGTTCACAGAAAAAGTCAGGGAGTTCCAAGCCTGTACAGAAGGATAGTTGCAATACCAATAAGCTTTGTAACAAAGAATACAGAATAATGATGATCCAGGACCCCAGAATGAGCAGTCCACAGAGTAACAGGTTCATGATGACCTTGTAATGCATAGGGTGACAGATGGCCACAATATGGTCATAGGCCATCACAGTCAGGAGTAAGTCATCTAAACCTGTAAAAAGTACAAAAAAGTACATCTGTGTGATGCAGCCTACATAGGTGATGACTTCTCTCTGTGTCTGGATGTTCACCAGCATCTTAGGGATGGTGATGGAGGTGATACAGATGTCTACAAAGGACAGGTTGGAGAGGAAAAAGTACATGGGTGTGTGGAGGTGGGTGTCATAGATGACAGCCAAGATGATGAATAGGTTTCCAAAGACAGTGATCAGATACATGGAGAGGAAAAGCCCAAATACGAGAGACTGTAATTCTGGTGCTTTAGATAATCCCATAAGCAGAAATTCTGAAATTTGTGTATTGTTATTTTTAAAGATGTAATAAAGATGACTTCTAGGAATAAAGACAAAACCATGTCAAATTTTCATACAATAAGCATTATATAAATAGTTCTATTTGTAATATTGAAACAAGGAACTAGAAAAACTTCATTTTTGCTGGGTTATTCTGAAACCACAAATCCCTGAGGACCCTGTTTTCTTTCTAGATAATCAGTGCCTCTAGCAGTGAAACAGAAACCTTGGCACTTGGAATAATAGATACTCGCACAGTGAGGAAAACCTTGGCTGGAGGGGTTTCCGCTAATCTGCTAAGATCTAAGAAGTCAAATGTCAAACAGATGGCTTAAGATATTTTGGGTGTGACCTCTGCTATGTAAAACAATTGTGATAACCACTCTTTCCACTTACATAAACCGCTTATGCATATACTCCTGCACACCTGGAAAAAAAACAAGCTATAAATACCCTGCACTATTTGGGTATGGGGCTGATCGATTTGGGTGGTGCTTCTCCCTTGCAGCCCACGGCTAATAAACTCCTCTTAAATTCTCTTTAACTCTGGTGTGTCTCTCTGATCTCGTTGAAATCTTTATAACAATATGTATATGTATGTGTGTATATATGTACATATATACATATATTTATATATAATTTTCATGAAATATCCAATATCTTGCTCCATTCAGGGAATATTTTATCTCTGAATGGGGATTCCTGTTACACTTGTAGGCATTTCCACAAATGTTCATGTATTAAAAACTTTTAATAAGTTCCGTCAGGCACCAAAACCCATGCTGGTGACTAGACATCAGTAACATGTTGGACTCCCCCAAATGGGCAATGAACCAGCAACAGTGACTTAGTGTATGAGGAACAGAGAAGACAAAGCCATCGCCCCGCTCCACAAATAAGCAGTTGAACAGCTCCAAACATAGAATAAAATCTAAATTATGCAAATTGAAATTTCTCAAGAACAAAATCTGAATGAAACAAGAAGATGCAGGACCTCCCCAGAGAAGAAATTTGTTAACAATGATTGGGACAATGTAATAGATAAAGAAGTCAAAATAATTGAAGGAAACAAACTACCTCTAGGCAGAAGTTCTCTCATGATCAGTTACCATGATCAGTTAACAAAGAATTGCCTCTACTAGATATCCTGAGGCAGAAAGCATGGTAGCTAAAGTTTACGGTCTTTCCTAGTTTTGTACAATTGTATTACCTCATTGTAACCCAGCCCTATAAAATAAATCAAGGACCCTGTGTCGAGGTCACTGCCCTTCAACCAAAGAGCAGTGTCCCACCTGACTCCAGCTTTTCTAGATGCATGTTTGACTGTCTGTTTTTCTTTAGGTTCCTGTAGCCCCCACTCAGGTGCCCTTTGAAACAGCCACTTGGGACACAGCAAATAACAGTTATGAAAATTTAAACATGATTCAGGAGGCAAAAGAAACCACCAAAAATCTATTGGAAGAACTCATAAAAGAAATGCAGACCAAAAGGAATATTGCTCAAAAGAGATTGAGGCTATGAATTAAGAGCTAGTAGAAAGATTAGGGATGAAAACACAGCACTGAACAGAAGATAAGCATCAAAAACTCCATGAACACACCCCCAATCTCACAGAGAAATGAATCTCAGATATTGAAGACAAGATAACAGAAGCAATCCTCATGGGAGATGAGAGAAATAAAATCGAGGAAAAATAAAGAAACTCTAAAAAAAATCAGACATATGAGAAGAACAAACACAAGGATAATAGTTATTCTCAAAGGAGTGTCCAGTGATAAAGGAGTAGGCAACTTATTTATAAATGCAATAACAGAGAATTTCTTACTTCAGCCAAAGAAGTAATCATAGAGTTCCAAAATGCCAATAGACAGAAAAATTTCTTAACGTAAAAAAAATCTACTCCCAGATTCATCATGCTACAACAAAAGTGAAATACAAAGAAAAATTACTCAAGGCTTCTAGAGAAAAGAAAGACATAATATCAAAGGTACACCTATCAAACTATCATCACACTTGTCAGCATACACTTTACATGCTAGGAAACAGTGGAATGACATATTCAAAATACTAAAATAAAAAAGTACCAGATGATAATACTCTGTCCTGCAAAATTATCATTGAAATATGATGGAGAATTAAAGGTCTTCGATGACAAACAAAAAGTAATTTTTTCTTTATATGAAAACTGTCTTTCAAGAAATGCTAAAGTCAGTTCTACAACAAGACTGTTATTTGACACGAATAACAACCATATCACAAGAAAGGTGATAAAATATAAAACAAAGAAACTAAGATAGGACTAAGTGAGGAGGACTACAAAAAACACTAAAGGGGGAAAGAAAAGCAAAGCATGGAGTCTGTGCATACCTATAAAAATGATACAGCTTCAACTCATAAAAGAATTTCATAGAGTGGCAAATTTAGAGACAATCGGTAATTAGGCACAAAACCAATTCTAAGGGATATGTAATAGGGAAGAAGACAAGATTGAAAGAATAAACACCAAAGCCATCCATAATAAATAGCAAATAAAGCAAATTGGAAAAGAAGCACTGAAACAGCAAACAAAGAATGCAAAGGCTCAAATGAGATCAACATAACCCTATATATCAACTATTATCATAAATAAAAATAAACTAGACTCACCAATCAAAGACAGAGTAGTTGAATGAGTAAAATAAAAAACAGCCTTCACTATTATGCCTGTAAGAAACTCATATCAGATCTAAAGTCAAACAGGTTGCAGGAAGATATATCAAAGTAGTGGATTAAAGGAAACCAAGAATTGACTTACTGCCAGACAGGACAAATCTCCACCTGAAAAGGCTTACTGAGGCTAGGACGAACACTACATATTGCTCAAGGGTGTAATCTATTAGGAAGTAGTAAGTGTCATCATTAACATATATGTACCCAATTCCAGACTATCTAATTATATAAAACAAATACTGAAAGAGCTAAAGGGAAATGCTGAGAGTAAAACAGTAGTTGTAAGGAATTTGAATATCCCATTTTCATCAACAGGTAGACCATCTAGGCAGAAAAATCAGCAAATAAAGACCCTAAATGAAGGTACAGATAATATGAGCCTAACATATATACAGTGTGTTTTACCCCAAGAAAAGTGACATGCATTCTGTTCAAAGGTGCATGGAACATTATCAATGACAAACTATATCTTCAGACACAAAATAGTTTGAGTAAATTTAGCAAAACTGAATTTTTATAAAAGATATTTTCCAGAAAAAAGAAGGTAAATATATAATTGAACCAGAAAAACAAAACTGGAATAACCACGAAGATGTGGAGATGAAATGACAAGTTTGTGAATAACTTGTTCATCAATGATTGAATTAAGGCTTATATGGTAACAAATGAAAATGAAGAAATCAGCTGATAGAATGATGGGATGTGACAAAAACGTTCTGAGATGTAAGATTATAGCCATACAAGCACACGTCAGAAAATAAGAGACAGCCAGAAATAAATATCTTACCTCACACAGCAAGGAACTGGGAAAAAAGAATAATCAAAACCAAAAATTAGTAGAAGAAAATAATTAAAATTATTAAATTTTTATTTCAATTATATAAAAATTACAGCATAAATGAATAAAATTGAAATCAAAAGTGACATTCAAAGAATCTATGAAAAAGAGAACTGACTTCAAAAAAAATTAAGAATGTTGATGGACCAGAAACATGAAGAAAAATGAGAGAAAACCCTACTAATAAAATTTAGAAGTGAAGGAGGTAACTATAGAGATCACAGAGATACAAAGGATCTTGAGAAACTCTTACAGCACCTATGTGCCAACAAATTCATGAATCATTCAGAAATAAAAGGTTTCTAGAATCTTATAAATGCATAAAACTAAATGAGGACTATATATACATATATATACACGGATACATAAATGTATCAGAGCAATCATAAAAACAGAAATAGAAATTACAGTAAGGTCTCCTGATAAACAAGAGCCTAAGATGGCTTCATTAGTAAATTCTACCAGTCAAAGAAGAAGTAATTACCATCCTCCTTAAACACCTCCACAAAATTTAAGAAGTAAAGCTCCCAAATATATTCTATGATACTGACATCAGCATGATACTTAAAACAGAAAAAGTGACAAAAAAGAAAAACAATCGCTGAAATATAGATACAAAATCCAAAACAGAAGCAACACATACTTAATTCAACAATACATTAAAATTATGCATTATAATCACATGGGATTTATCCCAGGGATGCAAAGATGGTTCAACTTACACATATTAATCAATGTAATATATCACATCAACAAAGGGAAGACAAAATAATCACATGATCATATCAATGAATTGCAAAACATAATTTAACAAGATTCAATATCCATTCATGATAAAACCCTTGCCAAAAGGGAAGAGAAAGTGCAGATATCAACATAATGAAGATAATCTATGACAAACCCACAGCCAACATTATATTCAATGGTGCAAAACTGAAGAGCATTCCTCAACATCCTGATAAAGAAAAGGTTACCCACTCTCACCACTACTATTTATCATAATTCTAGAAACCTTGGCCAGAGCAACTAGGGAAAAACATTGAATAAATCAAACTGGAAAGAACAAAAATACCATTATTTGAAATCAAGGTGATATTATACCTAGAAAATAACAAGTAGTCACTAAAATACTAGAAAAATAAGTACATACAACAAAGTTGACGATATATAAAACAACAAACAAAATCAGTAGCATTCCTATATACAAAAATTGAAATACAGGAAATTTAAATTAAGAAAGAACTCCCATTCACAAGAACTTTAACAAAAAATAAAGCAGTTTATACTAAACTTAAAAGAGGTGAAAGATCATTAAGACGATAGCTACGAAAATTTTACCAAAAAATAATATAACACACAAAGAAGAATGGGAGAACATTCCAAACTCATGGATTAGAAGAACTAAGTAAAAATGGTCATCCTGTCACAAACAATATAAAAATTTAATGCAATTCCCATCAAAATCTCAATAATATTTTTCAAGGAAATTGAGCAAACAATACTAAAGTTTTATATTACTAAAGGCTTCATCTATCAAAACTATACTCATAAGTAAAGGAATAGCAGACATGTCATGCTACCTGACCTCAAACTACACTACAATGCAAAGTTCATGAAAACAGTGTGGTACTGGAGCAAAATCAGACATACACACTAATGTAATACAGTTGAAAACACAGAAATGAACCACATCTACAAGAACAATCCATGACAATGAAGCCACAAGAATACAATGGAGAAAGAAATGTCTATTCAATAAATGGTGTTGTAAAACCTGGATAGAAATGTAAAAAAATGAAATTATAATACACATTAGCTCAAGCAAATTGAATCAAAATGGATCAAAGACATGGACATAATAACCAAAGTCATAAAGTACATAGAAAAAACTGCAGCAAAAAACCCTCGATGGTGTTAACCTCAAAGAAGTCTTTGGGCAAGGACAGGTATGGTAAATGAAAACAATGTAAAATGTAACTCATGGAATTACTTCGAAATAAACTGTTTCCGTGTGTTGAGTTAAATCATCACCAAAAGAAAAAGGAAAACGATAGAAGGGAAAATATATTTTCACAGTATATATCCGAAGAGAGCTAAAGATCCTAAATACATAGAGCTCATGTACTAAATAGCTAAAAATAATCAATCAAGTAAAAATGGGCTAAAGAACAAAATAAGCAACTATCTTGAGAAGACACACAAATGGTCTACAAACACATGCAAAATATTCTATATCACTCATCATTGTAGAAATGCAAAAAATACCAGAATGAGTTTACCTTAACCAGTGTGAATGACCTGTATCAAAAAGACCAGAAACAACAATCGTTGAAGAGGATGTGGAGAAAAAGGAATCCTGTTGCTCTCTTAGCGCAAATGAAAACTAATGCAACCAATGTGGAAAACAGTATGGAGATCCTGAGAATATATATATATATATATATACCATTTGATCCAGGAATATACACCAAGAACATAAAAACTCTAATTGGAAAAAAATCTCTGAACCCCTATGTTCATGCCATCGCAATTCACAACAGCCAAGTCATGGAAAATAGCTTTTTGGCAGATAGCTTGAGAAAAAAGCTGTGATTTTGTATAATCAATGGGATTCTACGCAATTAGAAATAAAGATAAAATTGTGCAATTCTCAACAAAGGGGATGTAACCAAGGGGATCATGTAAATGAAACAATCCAGAAAGAAAAAAGAGAACTACAGGATGATTTTATTAATATGTGAAATATAATGAAGCAAAAGAAGACATAAACAAACAGAAATTCCAGCAATATTCACAGGATGCAAGTCTGTGGCTAACGTGGATTTGGGAGGGGAAGGGAAGAAAAGCGGGAACAAGATTGTATTAAAGGGCACTACAACACTGACTGTGGTATGATGTGAAATGCACGCAGACTCAGGTGCTAATTCAATATCCTAAAATAGATACAGCAATAGCAAGAACGTAAATAATAAAATTATCATATTAAAATTATGTCTTGCGTGCAGGGAATATAAGCAAATGATGAAATTAAGAGTGTATAGGAAATTAAGAACAAAAGTCTTTACTAATGGGAAAGAACTTGAGAAAATACAAAAAAGCGTAAAATATCCTATTCTGGAAGATGCTAGAAAGAAAAGAAATATCAAATCTGAAGTAGTGATGGGGTGATATCTTTTACTGGGTGTTCAGGTCAAGCTGCAAACATTGAACAGAGACCCTAAGGGAGAGTGAGAAAAGGGGTGTTCTAGGGAGATGTTCTACATCCAGTGAAAATTAAGTCACTTGTTTCAGAAAATCAAGGCTCATTAGTAAGCCAACTTCTGAAGGACAATGAGCAAGACAGAGAGTGATGAGATGTGGGGTCAGAGAACATGGAAGTAACAGATGGCCTCTCTCCCTCTGCTGAGACTTCAAGACACAGGGAGTCCTTTTCATATGTTGTTCATTCAACGTTCTTATTTTGTTTCCAAGGAATTGTGTAAATTGATCCCATTATTGTTTTCACACATCAGTTAATTTCTTTCATTTGCATTTTAAGATTCATTTTGGGGTTTATGAGATGAGTATTTTATGCCCTGAGAACTGTTCCACAGAGTAGCACAGGCATGTATGCATGTTTATACCCACACCCACACCCCGCCCCCCCACACAGTCACAAGCACAGCACATTCTATCTCTCTGGGACTATGTTATTAACTGTCTTTTCCAAATCACAGTCATATTAATTAGGAAACAATGATACATTGCTGACATTTGAATATTTTTTCCCTTAAAGCAAAGGAAACAGAGAGAAGAGAATCAGGGAGTGAGGAGGAAACAAAGTATACAAACCATTAAACAATGTAAACACAAAAAAGTGAAATTTGAAATATCACCAAATTCCCCTTATGAGTCTCCCATAGATATGCAAACATGAAATTACATTTAATATAACAATTGTATATCCTGTTTAAAGAAATATTAAAATCAGTGAATTAATTATCAATGATATTAAATATCAGTGAAGAAAAAAAATAAATGAAGGACAGAAGACTAACGTATATTCTGGTCCCAAGATCTTGTATGAAGTGAGTGCTTTCTTGGTTCCGGCAGCATTCCAACTCCATACCCTTGATACCCAGAATAGCTAATGAAGTGACAGAAAGAAATTTATCTAAAAAAGAAACAAGTGGTATTTTACAATACTAGACACACTGCATATTGAATATCCCACTGGAATTCAAACTAAATAAGATTACAATTAAATGAGTAAATGCACAGAATACAATAATATTGTATTTTAAAGACAAATGATTAGCAACTCTTCACAATGATAAGAATGCTGAACTTCTGATTTTAATTTTGAGTTTTTCATATGTGAACTTCCTGAACTTTGAGAGAAAACTGGTCTCTCCTATATGTCATTGTCCTCATTTGAAAGCTGAAATAGCCTTAACTATCTTTTTTAAGGAAGACAGATTTAAATAATAGATGTTGAGAGTATAGTCAGTCTTTTCTGGTGATAAATTCATGGTTATCACTGGTGATGCAATTAGAATGATTGTTTTGTATTCCTGAAAATTCTCTATCACTGCCCAGCCCTGTGTCTTCAACTCTACAGCTTTGTTTCCAACCTGTTGATTTTCTAATTCTTGCTTCTACCCTGTTATTCACATTGACCTATTGAGATAATTCAACATTATAAAGCTGATAATCCTCCTCAACACAATGGAGTCACTGTCCAATAGAGAAATTCCATGACTTCAAACAGCGGACTGGCCTCTCCATGAACCTATTAGGTTGTGAGACTATGGTTTGTATGAATTAAATAAAGTATAATAAAGCACCATATCTATATAGTAGTGTATTATACACTCTTAGTAAGATTACTGTATTACTATATTAGTTCTATACAAAATTATTTCATAGTTCAGTTGTATGTTTGTTTGCATATGCATGTTTTTCTGGGGGTTTGTACACACATGTTGGATCACAAGGTAAAGTATCTCTTTACAAATCTAAAAATCAGATTTGTAAAGAAAAAATTTCCAAAAGTCTTTTGATGTCTGTGACCCATAGCAGTTACTGATGACTGCAGAATGATAGATAAGTATTTGAGGGCATATAGTAATTACAGTGGGAAAATCAACATGGTGATAAATCATGTGGAGTTAATCAAACTGAGTAAATATTCAACAATACGAGAAAAACATTTTTCTCAAGTAATTTAACAGCCATCCTGTGGATGGGAGTTGAAAATATTAAGCTGGTTTAAAGGACTGCTTTCTAATTTGCTTCAGAAAAATGTCACAGTGTTGGAAACAATCTGAAGAAAATAGTGATATTCTTTAAATCAAGATTCTCTGTTCTTAGCTCTTGACACACTGGGACAGAGCATTCTCCATGGTGGTTCTATCCTACTGGATATTTAGAGCATCATACCTCTCTCCAGTCTGACAACCTCAAAAAAAATCCTTGGACATTATGCTGTATCTATTGGAAGATTTTATTGTTCCAGTTTAGATAACAATTTGAATTTAATCTCAACATATTTTTCTAGTGTCGTTCTAAAGAAATTTAACAATGAAGACTCTTAAAGTCCATGAGTAGCATATTAACTGTGAAATATTAGCCTCTGCAATAAATGAAATAGACTAATTAATCAAACAAATAGCACAGTCATGTCTTGTCTCTGACCTAACTGAAATTGGCTCTTAGTGAGGAGGGGTGAGTGTTTTTAGCTTCCATCATCTCTGACTGTCTCAGGAAGAGTCAACCAGGTCATTGAACTCACCTGGATGGGAACTCTGATAGAAAGGTGTCCATGTGGACATCTGGATTCCTTCTTGGATGGTGATTGGTAGAAACTGGAGTTCTGTTCCAAGACAGTACAGTAGGCATGAGTGAATAATCCATTCCCCAGTCACAACTGAAATCTAAACAAACGAAAACACCATCTGTCCCTTGCAGTTCAAGTTTGCACATGAAATGAATGAACAGTAATGTATTTACAACTCCCTTTATCAAACTGCTCATTAAGTAAAATCTCTTGTTATGCCAACATCTAAGCACAGGATTACCCTGTGGAAAACAGGTCTCTATAGATAGGAAATTTCTTGATCCTTTGTTCCCAAGAGAAAAGGTAAAGTAAATATCCACATCAAGTAAAACAGTTTTTATAAATCTCTCCATGAACTTTCCTGTCTGCCAAATCTCTCATTCTCCTGGCTTATTATTACAACACTGAGTAAATATTGTCTCCATATCTGACTGAAGAATCTGTCTGGGCTATATCCCTTTCATCTTCAAAGCATTGACTTGTGGGGAGTCGCCCACTAATAATCTGAAAATTTCTCTTCTTTTCTACATCAGGAGAACTAAGTTCTTTTGATAAAAAAAAACTTTATGACAATTTGGTCAACATTATTAGGAATTTGCTACTGATACTATAATTTATATCTCTCAATTAATCACTCATTAGAATTTTTTTTAATTATAAGACATGTTAAGCCTGTTTTGTGCACTATAACCTGAGTTCAGCCATGTAGTAATTACCTGATTCAATTTTCATAAACCCTCATTCTATTTGGGTTACATTTATGAAATCCATCCTCCATCACAGTAATGAGACTTGGAAGGATTCAAAGTCACTTGCAGCTAAATTATAGTGATTGTTTATCTGTCAAAAAGCTTCCAGTTCTTAAACTCTGGGGCTATGGTTCTCAACCTGAGATGATATTTTCATTGTGATATTTGAAATGGTCTGATGTGATCTGCTAAATAAAGCTACAGACCATGGGACAACACCTAAAATATTTTCCTGTCCCAAATATCAATAGTGAGGAGGTGAGACAACTTATTCTAGACCAGAACCTCTCCAGCAAATGCACATCTATTAGCAAGTCCATTACGACCAGGGACTTAACATTCATAACATGCTGTGGGCTGGTGGTGATGCTGCAGGTCTCAGTCCTTAAACCAGTCTTTGAGTAGCAAGAGTGTTATCCTATATTAGGACCAGCTGTTTGGATTCTTAGATCATCTAATAACCAATTCATATATGAATGTAGATTTGAAGAAAGTGTGTAGTCACTCATTTTATAGTGTGTGGAAAAAAAACATGTGTTTTACTGTTTTAGATAATAGCCCTCGAGAGAGAAAAATTCCACTTCTTATAAAGACTTTGAAGTAGAAACAATAAGGCCCTCCAATATATCCATGTCCTCATCCCCAATAACTTTGACTATGTTGCTTGATTGTAAGGGAGCATTTGGAGTAAGTTTGTTAATCATTTGAGTTGAAAATCAGATTAATCATTAGCAACTACATGTTGAAAAAGAGAGTGGGTCCACATCAGAGAGAGGTTTGAAAATGCTCCAGCACCGTTGTTGAAGCTCGAGTTGGTGCATGAACCAAGGAATGTAGGCGCATCAATACCAACTGAATGGAGAGGAATTTAATTCTCTCCTGAAATCTAGGAACCTAGTTCTTCAGAGACCTTCTTATTAACCCATAAGACTCATAGGAATGTAGAAGCATATTTGCTTATAGGGTGAGAACAAGATAGCTAATAGAAATATTTATTCAACAAAATTTGGAGGAATTAACTTGAAGTCCTTCAAATAGTATTTTAGCTTTTCTTGGTAGAGAGAAATTAGCATGGAAAATTCACTAAATAGAAAGGAAATTTTAAGTTAATATGATACTCCATTATCTGGTTGAGCAATTTTATTCATCTTTGAAATGCTAAGATGGTTCTAAGGAATATGCTCTCATGGCATGAAGATAGCAAAAGTATTTATCAACTTAAAATTATGATTACCCATGAAACATACACATACTTGGAAACATATAACTTTCCAAGATTAGACCAGGAAGAAATAGAAATCATGAACAAATCAATCCCAAGCAAGGAAATTGAAATGATAGTTAAAAATTTTCCCCAAAACAAAAGCCACAAACTAAATGATTTCACTGTTGAATTCTACACATTTTCTGCAGTTTAAAAATTTTTAAACTTTAAATACGAAGGAACACCTATGTGACCTAGCACAAAAATATCTCATTGCCATATTTCTGAGACAAATATTGTTACAATTTTTGCTTGCTCTTCTTTGGAAAAAAATAGTATGCCAATGGGATCTGTTTACGAGAATGTTCTGTGACACAGTATGGAGCTTTCTCAAAAATTGAGAATGGAAACCTCATTGATCCAGTTATTCTTTTACTGGGCATTTACACTGAAACACAACAACACTTATTTAAAGAGATTTATGCATCCTTATACTCATGATAGCATTGCCTACAGTAACCAAGAGTTGGAATCAACATAAATACCCAATGACAGGTGTTGAATAAGGAAATATTGTATATATATATATATATATATATATATATATATATATACACAACGGAATATTACATAGCTATCAAAATGATGAAACCCTGCTATTTGTGGTGAAATGAGTGGACCTGGAGGGAACTATGCTTAGCAAAAATATCAGAAAGTGAAAGAGAGATATCACATATCAATCCTATGTGGTGTGTAGAACTAGCAAGCAAAAATGAAAAAAAGTTTAAAGGACTATGGAAGGAAATAAATCGAACAAAAATAGACTTTTGGTCAAAAATTTGAAGTAAATCAGTGGGTTCAGGAAGGTTGGGAGATGATTTGGGGGCAAACTAGTAAATAAGTTTATATAGTGATGTCAAAAGGAACAGTGAAAAACTATTATAGGCAGATGTTAATATACTCATGTGAAACCTAAACCTAGATAAAGTTATTATGAAATATTCCTTCAATAAAAAATAAATCCTTATGTCTGTATTTCAAAATTAATTTATTTAAATTCAAACATTTTTCACATTTGTTTATTACAACTTTCAAGTTTTTTCTCAATGTAAGAGAGTGAATAATATATGCACATATATGGGTGGGTGTACTTATTTCAAATAAAGATGTTTTCAAACACACAGAGAAAATAATTACCCTGAATGTTTTCCTGTACTAAAAAGAATCCCCGCATGTTTCACTGATCACAGCGTCTATATGGAGTTATGATTAGTACAATTTCCTAAAAACAAGACAAGAAATTCACAGGGAGCTTTTCTCTTTTATTTCCTTCTTTTTTCTTTTTTAAATTTTTTATTGAAGGGACATAGCATCATAATGATACACAGTTTTAAGATGTGCATCATCATAAATCAACATCTGCACATAGTACATTATTTACAAATAGTATCCTATTCCTGTTTCCATCCTTCACCATATAACTGACCCCTTTTTCCCTGAGTTACCCATCTCTCTTTGTCCCTTATCGTCTGGTGACTGCTAATTTGGTCCTAAAGAAAGAAGTTTATTGTTGTTTGATTTGATTCAATTGTTTTTTTCTATATACTAAATATAAGTGAAATCATACAATGGCTATCTTTGTCTTTCAGACCTATCTTACTTATCATAATTGCCCCTAATAACTGTTTCACGTGGCAGTATTTCACATTTTTGATAGTTGAGTAATATTCTATTGTGTGTATATAATACTCCCTACTCACTTTTTTGTTCATGGTCACTTGGGTTGTTTCCAGCTCTTATCTCTTGTAAACACTGATGCAATTAACATAGGGTTACATGTATATCTTGGAATTGCTATTTTTGTGATTTTCAGGCAAATACTTTGAAATGGAGTAATGGGATTATATGGAATGTCGTTCTTAATTTTTTAAAAAAACTTCAAACTTCAAAATAGCTACACCAATTTACACTCACACTAACAGTGTGTAACATTATCTTTTCTCTGCATCCTTTCCAACACTTGATGTTTCCAGTCTTTTGGATAATAACCTCACAGGCTATATCTTGTTTTTATTTTTATCTTCATTTCTCTAACAACACGATTGTGGAACTTTTTTCAGGTGTCAGCCATTTGTATGTATTCTTTGGAGAAGAATCTATTAAGAACTTCTGATCATTTTAAAATTGGACTGTTCTTTTGAGTTTTATAGATCTCTATATATTTCCTGAATTATCCACTTGTCAGTTATCTGATGTGAAACTATCTTCTTACATTCACCAGGATGTCTTTTTTTTTATAAGAGTTTATAAGAGTTTTGTAAGAGTTTCTTTCATTGTACAGAAGAATTTGTTTGACATAATCCAGTTTGCTTAGTTTGGATTTTATTGTCTTGACATTGGAGTAAAATTCCCCAAAACATCTCTTAGGTCAATGTGAAGGAGTGTTTTGTCAGTTTTCTACATGTATCTTATGGTATGAGTCCATAAATACAAAATTTTAGTCCATTTTAATTGATTTTTGTGTATGGTGTTAGTCTTCTAGTTTCAAACTCTTACATGTGACTGTCCAGTTTTCTCAACATCATACATTGAAAGATCACCATTTTCATATTGTATGCCCTAGTTTTCTTTGTTGTAAATTAGTTGCCTCTATATCTGTGTGATTATTCTCTAGGCTTTCATTTTAATGCATTGATTGCTGTGTCTAGTTTTATGTCACTAATACATTGATTTGATATCCATTACTTTGTAGTATATTTGAATTCAAAGAGCTTGAAACTTCCGCCATTGCTTAGTTCCCCTCAGAGTTGTCATTGCAACACAAAACCTTTTGTAGTTCCAGATAAATTACATGATTTATCTATTTCTGTGAAGAATGTCTTTGGAATTTCAATGTGACTATATTAAATATGTATTCTGCTATAGGTAACATAGCAATTTTAACTATGTTATTTCTTATAGTCTGTTGGCATGGACTATCATAACATTTCTTTGGGCCTTTTAATTCTTTTAACAGTATATTCTGGTTTTCAGATTAAAGGTCTTTCACATATTAAATGAAAGATTAGTTTAAGATTGTTCCAAATTTTTTACTACTTTTGATACGTTTGATTATATTCCTGTTTTCCTCTCTGCTAGTTTTGACATTTGCACAAAAAAATCAAACATATTTTAATATTAATTTTGTAGCCTGCCACTTTACTGTATTAATTTATTGTTTCAAGTATATTTTGATTAGCACCTTTTGAGTTCTCTTCATACTTTCACTATATAAAATATTGCTTCTTTCCTCAGATGTGAATTTGCCTTGGAGTAGTTAATTGTGAATTATTTAGATCCTTCTGTTTTTGGTTTTTGTATCTTGTTTTTTCTGTTATATTGGCAATTCAGTGTCATTATATTTCTTCACTAGAATGTTCTTGGAATCTTCCTCTCTTTTAGCCATTGTATATTTTGTTTTGGGGGATTTTTGTTTTGACATGAATTAGATTTTCTGTTCTGTATTTAAGAAAATCTCTTTGTTTTCCTCTTTCCATTTTGTTTACTTCCTAGGTTGCATTGGTGGTAGGCAGTTTTGTGCTGAGTGACGTTTTTGGACTTTATGGTTTCCTTGGGCAGTATATACTTGGACATAAGACCATAAACCATAAAGTTCTTAGAAGACAACATAGGAAAGACTTTCTAAGACATCAGTCGTAAAGAAGGCTTTGGGAACTCAACTTCACCATCAAGGGAAGCAAAAATAAAAATAAACTACTGGGACTTCATCAAACTAAGCAGCTTTCTCAAACGAAAGAAAACATCAACAAAATCAAAAGGAAACCTACTAACTGGAAGAAGATATGTGTGTTTGGTGTTTCTGACTAAGGCTTAATATCTAAAATATACAAATAGCACATAAAACTCAATAACAGATGAATAGGCAATCCAATAAAAATGGGAGAAGGAATTGGAGATACACTTTTCTCAAGAGTATATACAGATGGCCAACAGGTGCATGAAATTATGTTCCTACTCGCTGGAAAATGAAAATTAAAACAATGCGATATCACCTTACAACAAAAAGACTGGCTATTATCCAAAAGTCTGGAAAGAGCAAATGCTGGTGAGGATGTGTACAAAAGGCAATATCTTTGCATTGTTTGTGGGAGTGCAAATTGGTACAACCCCTATGGAGAACAGTTTGGAGATTCATCAAAAAACAGAAGATGGAAATCCCATATGATACTGTCAGTCCACTTTTGGACATCTACCCAAAAGATACAAAAGCACCCATCTGCAGAGTATGTATCCTCATGTTTATTGTGGCCCTATTCATAATAGCTAAGAACTGGATATTACCTCAATACTCAACATCAGATGACTGGATAAAGATTAGAGACATGAAACCCTGTCATTTGAATCAATATGAATGGGACTACAGGGGATTGCACTAAGTGAAACAAGTCAAAAGAAGAAAGATAGATACCAGATGACCTCACTCAAAGAGGAATGCGACTAGACAAAGGAACAGATGAAACATAACTAACCTTGAAACATTTGCAACAGAACTGGTGACCAAAAGGAATGGGGTGGGTGGGGCCAAATGGTGACAAAGCCCAGTGGACAATGGGGAAAAACACTAGGTGATTTGGGAGTGAGCATGGTTTGTTGAAATATGTCTAATAAATGGGGAACCTATACTTAGGAAATTATTTTAATGTGTAGAATTACTACAATAAAAATAAATTAAAAGATGTAAAGCTAAAAAATAAAGATAAAACTTGAAATAGAAAAAGCCAATAAAAAACACATTATGAGGATTACTCCTCAGCACAGGTACATGGGGAGCCTGCAGAGAAGAGAACTACTCCCCATCATGTAATAAATCTGACAGTGCAATAGGTCATCTCCTTCAATAGGGAGCATCTTGTGATACAACACTCCCTAATAGATGCAATGTAACAAAAATCAACATAATAATCTGCTGTCTTTTAATTTTGGTATATGATTGATATTTGAAGAAACTATCCATGGTGATTCTGTTGTTCAGGTGTATTTTATTTAAGTATATTGACAAGTGACTGTAATTGAGATCCCTTTATTGTTAGGAGGAGAAGTAAAGTCATGCACTTTTGTGTAGAAAATTTGGTGACCTGAACCACAGGACTGTGAAGAAATTGAAGTTCTCTTGAGGGTCTTCATCTAAAATTGATGATTGGAGAGATTCCTGAGCAGAAAAGAGACAAAAAATGGATGATATGACATTACTTATTCACTGAAACTTCAGTATTTGAGAGAAAGCATTAGGGAAATATTTGTGTTTCACAGACTGAGACTCATATCTGTAAGCATCTCTAGATGTTTTCAAGCAGAAACTGGAACAGATTAAAGTAATAATGAAAACAACATAAAGGAGTTAATATCCTAATATCCTAACCACAACGAATAGTCCTCTCACTGATAAATATCATTATTTCATTTTTTCAATAAACAGAAGTACAGAATTCTGTATAGTAAAAAAATCGATGATTACAATTTCCTTCCTCAAAGTGATTGTCAACTCTGGTACTAATATATATTACCTCAATATGTTCACTCAAATTTTTCCTTCCACATGAACACTCATGAGCGATACATATGTGATGATTATACTTCCAGTAACTATGGTAGAGATTTTTGATACTGAATTAAGAGATAAATACCAGAAGTACACTTATAACACAGTATGGTTTGTTGTGTAATTTCTTGACATTAGACAACTTAATCATTATATAGTTTTCTGGAATGAATCTTTTTTATTTATAAGACCTCAATTTTGAAGTCAGCTGTGTCTGATAAAATATTGCCACCTGCATGACATAGCTCCAAGATAAACACTCAGTTGTGAGCATCCTATTAAGAAAGACATGATGACATACACAGATGACCACATAAGTGATACTATTATTTCCTTCCAAACTTTAATACCACTATTCTATTTTAAGTACTTCAATATAGAATAAAAATAGGAAACTGTAGCCATCTACCCAACAACCCACAGAAAACCAGAACCCCCTGTTTAGTG
>RJWH01007852.1:17301-36199 GCA_004363575.1 Solenodon paradoxus | reverse complement strand
AGAGAAGGCGAACACCTATTATGGGATGTGTGCCTGGCAGAGTCCCCCCTCAGCAAGGGAGACCCCGCCCCAGACCGTAACGCAGAGACGCTGGCTGGCAGCTGCGCACCTCCCGTCACAAGTTGTGTGTGCCCCCAAGGGAGCCGCAGTCGAGTGCCTTGTCTGACGACGCTCGAGTCCAAGCGTCTGCTCGCAGAAAAACAGAGATGAAGGTAGGGGACCGACTGTCTTAGGGCCACCTCTCAGAGTACAGGCCGCCCTTGAGGGAGGGAGCACCAGGAAAGGGTCCTGCAGAGGCGGGGGTGGGGGGGTGGGGGGGATCTGTCCTGACTGAACTGGTGGGGGCCTGGTCCACGTGTCCTGGCGGAGGGCCGAGCCCCGGGGTCCACGTGTCCTGACAACTGGTGGGGCCTGGTCCACGTGTCCGGGCAGAGGGCGGAGGCGGGGGACATGTGTCCTGGCTGAACGGGTGGGGCCTGGTCACGTGTCCTGGCGGAGGGCGGAGCCCCGGGGGCCACGTGTCCTGACTGAACGGGTGGGGTCTGGTCCACGTGTCCCGGTGGAGGGCGGAGCCCCGGGGTCCACGTGTCCTGACTGAACGGGGGGCCTGGTCCACGTGTCCAGGGGTCCACATGGACGCTCGGAGCCCCCCTCCTCCTCAACCAAAGAACAAGGCTTGCTGGTGTGGTGGGGTCGCTGTCCCTCCTCATCTGTCTTTTTGGTCGCCCTCCTTTTATCGCTCTTTCCATCTCTCTCCATCTGTATTTCTTCCTGTCTCACTGCGTCTGTCTCCATCTTTCTGTCTCCCTCTGGCTCATCTCCGTTTTCTCTTTCTCCGTCTCCCCTTCTTTCCCTGTCTCTCCCCTTCATCTTCCTCCCTCACCCCTCACTTTCTCGGGAACAGTCTTTCTCTGGTCTCCCCAGACCCTCCTGAACCTCCTTCCCGCCCTCGAGGCCGCGTCCCACCGCAGCCACCAGATGTCAGCACTGCGTCATCCTCGGGACCACCCACTGCTCTGAGTCCGGAGTGGGCTGCAGCCTTGCAGTCAGGCTGGAGCCCTAGGGTCTCAGAACCTGTGCTCCCAGCAGTGAAACTCAGGCTCTGTAGAGCTTGGGACCCGCACGAAGGCCTTACGCGGCCTTGAGAGAGCAGGGCAAGCCTCCTGGTCCCCTCTTTTTCTACAGCTCTCTTTCCCAAAGCTTGCTTGTTGGGAGGAGAAATAAGCAACAAACTTTTTAGTCTTTACTTCTTCACATGAAGCTGGTGTTTCCAATGCTCCAGATCACTGTCACCCAATGCCACCGGAACAGCAAGCCAGGCCTCATCCCGCCACTCAGCTGCATGCCTCAGTTTCCCCTAAAATGGGGGGAGACCAGCACCTTCTTTGAGGACTTCCGTGAGACGTGTGCAAAGTCTTCAGGGCAGGTTCAACGGGCAGAGGGACTCAGTATATCAATACCATGTGATAGGTGCTCAGTGGAGCCTATGAGACCGAGGGGTGGGGTCAGGGAGGGTGCCCTGGAGAGAAAGGGCTTTTAAGCTGGGTTTTGTGGGTCGAGTAGGAGTTTGCCAGGGATCACAAGGATGACTGTGCCTTCTTTGCATTCAGTCATCTACCCCTTCCTTCCTACCCCTGGCCTCTCTCTCTTCCTCTGCCTCTCTCTCCCTCTCCCTGTTCTGCTCTTCTCCTAGTGCCCTGCATCTTCTCAGTCCTACATTTTCTTCCTCCCTCACCTTCTCCCCTAGTTCCCACTTTTCTTCCTCTTCCCCTCCACACGGTCATATCTCCAGCGTGGGCTCAATACCAAATGAAACATCTCACCCAGGAGCCTGTGATCCTCCCGGCCGCCACCCCCAGCATGAATGGGGGCGCCGGGGAGGCTGCAGCGGGTGACCTGAAGTGTCCAGACTGCTGTCTCCACTCAGGTTTGCAGCATTCTTTGTTGTCTATAAAGACAGAAACTAAATGTCCCTCAAAAAGCAAATAAAGAAAATGGGATATAGACTTAACATGGAATATTAGCAGCAGAAATCCCACCCTTTGCTAAACCTTGGGTAAACTTGGAAGACATTAAGCTAAATGAAATAAACTTAGGTCCTGTTTCGAGAGCACTGAGATGTCCAGTTGTCCCAGGCCATGTCCCAGCGTGGCCCCAGCCCTGCACTAGCATCACATGGGAATTTGTTAGACATGCAGATTCCGAATCTCTGCCCAGGGCCGGAGTCTGTGCATCAGTGTCTAACGTCACAGGGACCACCGCTGTAGGCTCTGTAGGTCTTCAAATAGCTCCCCTTTCCACGTCTTTCTTGCTCTAAAATAAGCAAGAAAGGTTGCTTCTAGAACAGCCTGTGATCAAGCTGTTATGGCCTGAAGTCATTCTTTGTCCGCGAAGAGGACAGACCGGAGTGGACTGGGAATACATCCCTTGTTTCTATAGTCATCCAGGAGTGAGGAAAGGAGCCAGGGGGCTCACCTGCCAAGGGGGCATTTTCTGCCCCAAATACTGGTCAGATCCTGCCTCCTCCACTTCCTCACCCAGCTGTCCCACCCTCACAGGGGAAGTCCCTCCGGAACCCTAGGCTGCTTTGCAGATGTGATGACTCACAGTAAGTTTGCTTTGATGCTGACCTCACCACCTGGGGACAGGGATGGCGCTGTGCCCTCCTCCCCCAGGGCAGCACAGTCCCTGGCACAGAGGATGGGCACAAGAGTCTCCGGCTGGCCTGCCCTTGTGACCCTCCTCTCTCGGCCTCCCCTGACGTCCCTCCATGTAAGCGCTCCCGTGCCCGCCTTGCCCTTGTAACGGGGAGAGAGGCGGTCTTGCTGAGACTGCTGTCAGGCACCTGGCTGCCAGGCGGGGAAGGACCCCGCCGCCTCCACCGTCCCTCAGACACTCCGTGAATGACTCCAGTGGGTGTGGGATGGGTGAGGGTTCTCAGCAGAAGATTTGCTCTGTCTGCCTTCTCTCCTGTCCTCCCCCAGAGCCCTGGGAAGGCTCACAGCCTATCGTGGTTGGTCGCATGAGGATCTGTTTACTGCTGTTTCCCCATTGGAGTCACAGCTCTGTGACACACTCCTCCGTCACCCTGATGTCACCACCTGTGCTGTGACTGGCTCACCGCAGCCTGTAGCAAGTGATCGGGCTGATGTCCTGGCGCCGACCTGTACCTGCCGGTGGAATCTCCACGTGGGGAAGGAGCCATGAGGCTCCACAGGGGTTGTAATGGGCCAGGCGCGTTGGTAGAAAGTGCAGCAGCTGGCTTTGAGCTGGGCTCTGCCTGATCCCGCCTCTCTGGTAGCTGTGGCATCAGCCACTCCGGGGATGCCTTTGGAAGTTTCCAGTCCGGGTGAGGCATCCTGACCCCGGCTTTAAAAATAGAAAGCCCGAAATAGCCCTGCAGTGCCTCCTCCTCCCTGGGGCGTGGATGCTCGCTGGTGGGCGGGGCTGCAGGGTCCCAGTGTCCCTGAATCCTGCGACTGGCCCTGCAGGGGCTCTGGGCTGGCGGCCAGGTTGAGTCAGAGGCTCCGTCCATCACAGAAGCCCCGCGCCTGCTGCCCGTGGAGGAGAACATTGGTGGGTTGTGGACTGGGCGTCAGCAGGCATTGGCAGGGCTGCTGGAAAGACGCCTGATTGGGGAAAGGGGTGTGGTTTCCCCGGAGGGCTCTCCTGAATTCCCTCTGCCCTTTGGACCTCCTGGCTTTCTGTGAAATCCACCCGCTGGCCAGTCCGCCCATCCGGGCCACATCCTTGCCGTCACACAACCCTCTGCTCACCCTTCGTCCCCCTGCAGGGTGTGGGGCACACAGCACTCAGGGGTCCTCAGACGCAGACGTAGCCATGACACCCTCCTGCTTCAACGCTGTGATCCCCATCACCCTCAGGAGAAAGACCGTCCCTCGTGTGTTGATATCATGACTCCCCCCCCAGCCCCAGCTTCCCTGGTTGGCCTGATTGTCCCCAGGAGGCCTTTAGACTTCAACTCAGTGTCTTCCCAGACTTAGCAGCCAGGCCCGTCCTCTGAGGACCTGTGAGTTTCAGCTCTACCCAGTGCCATGTCCATGTCCAACCTGGCTAAATGACAAAGTCAACAGCTGGGAAGAAGAAGGGCTTCAAAGAAGACTTCTTCATGGAACAGGACATGGTGCCTCTAACCAAGCTTTCCTGGGAATCATGATTTGTGGAATCATGATTTGCTGTATTGGCTTATTCATATATGCGGGATTAATTCAAAATAATAATGAAAATAACAATTTCCCTACTGGGAGAGGGACTGGGAATTTCTCTGAAAAATGGGACTATTACAACCAGGCAAAGTGATACTGAAAAAACTAAACTCATCTATGCCACTCTCTCTATGCAAGGCCAACAATATACTTATAAATTACCCAAGAAATTGACTCAGAAAATATCCCCAACTGTCTCTGTGGGAGATATAGTAAATCAACTATAGCAAGGGAAATTATTTCAGCCTCCACCCACTTACACAGTTGGCCCATTAATGATGTAAGTTATATCTAAAAACAAAGAAAAACTATTCCGATCCCCTCCCACAGCATTGCCCTTACCTTATAAGATTAGAGGAAAATTATGGTACCCACCAAGAGGAAAAAATAATGCAGGACGACTGCCTGCTCCCCCATTACCATGTACAGGCGCCTACGATGAAAATGGAATCAGAATGCGCAATAGGGGACAAAAAGTAAAACTATTCGAACGACTTATAAAGGCTCATAAAAACAGGACCAACACAAAAACTGGGCAGTGAGAACTTGCTAGATGACAAAAGGGCCTGCCAGATTCAATTCAGCTTGGTATGCATTTAGGAATTTGATAAATAACAGAAATTTCTAACCTTTCACAAGTCTGTCGAATTCTCTTTTGTCTCATACCTTGCCTTAAGCAAGATCCTATCAAAAGGGCAGGTAACTCATTTACTTAAGAAACAAAATACTATGTGGGTCTGTGCTTTCAGTTTAAGTAACCTTAAGACTGAAAGCTGCAAAAAGAAAGTATGAAAAACCTGCCTGCTTGCAATAAAGACAGAACAAAGATTCACTCTGCCTCCGAGTCTGAGTTTCTTTGTCTCCCACTCGCCAATGCCTTACCCACCTTCGGGACCCCCTGGATCCTGCTGTGGCTGGACCGCGGCAACCCAGCTGTCCTGGACCCTCACCACATGTCACTTTACCGTCCGTCATCTGCCTCTCGGATTCATTCGTCTCCTTTCCTAGAATGAAGTCTGCTCCCTGAGAGCAGGTCGGTGTTGAGTTCCCTAGATCGCAGAGCTGGTGCCTGGCGCAGGCTTATAGGTGTTTTCTGCATGAATGACCAAGTGTTCAAACCCAACAGGACAGCCTCCATAGCATTGCACATCCAGACAAGAGGCCGTGGAGAAACCAGACTGAGAGTCCCACGAGAAACTTGTCTCACCGTCTCGTCTGGCGATCGTCCCGTCTTCTCACATCAGCTCATGATTCAGGCTCCAGCAGAAACACTCCCTTCTTGAATCGGTGGCTGTCTGCCATTCGAACCTTCCAGAGCACAGATGCCAGCATCAGCCACGAGGTAAGGTGTGAGTCCTGACTCTTGAGGCTGAGTGTCTTCACCGCCTCAACATTCTCATCTGAAAACTGGGTGCACAAGGCTTATGGAGCAGAAGATGGGGCAGCCGGAGAAGGGCTGCGTCCAGAGCCAGGGTTTACCTGTCATGGAACAAAAGATAGTTTTCTCTCGGGCGCTTTCAGGACGTCCCTGCTGGGCTCACCATATTGTCCCACCCCAGTCCAGAGAATATGCAGAAAGCTACCTGATAGCCCCTTCCCTCCAGAGCAGGATTCCTTAACCGGCCCGCTGATGCGGTGGGGCTGTGCTGGGCCGGTGCTGGGGGCTGTGTCAGGCTGTGTCCAGTTTTGAGGATTCAACTGCAGTCCTGGCCTCTGTCCACTAGAGGTCAGTAGGCCCCAAGTTGTGACAAGCAAAGCTGTGTCCCCGCAGCCACGTCCCCACAGCCACAGACCCTGGGCCAGAGTCTCCCCAGCTTGAGCAGCACTGCTCTGGGGTAGTAGAGCCACTCACGCTGAGGGTAAGTGCTCTTAAAGAGGACAGTGCATGGGTCACCAGCGGAGGGACTGCCGGCAGGGACGGCATGACAAGCACACAGGTAAACTGACAGGCAGGAGAGCAAGTATCGTCCCAGCTGAGGAAGCGGGTCTGCAGGGAAGGGCTTTGTTACGGGGTTGCAGTGAGACTCCCAGGCACACGTCACCCCAACCTTCCTGCCTCCTTTCGTGGCTTTTGGGAAGGATGTGGAGACTGGGGCGCATTTGCCGCTGTGGTCTTGCAGCCACCTGGGTGGGAAGAGAAAGGGCCAGAGGGGCAGATGCAGGAGGCAGCCCTTCGCTCATCCAGAGGGAGCCTGTGGATTAGAGAGGGCAGTGTCATTCTGTCCTTGTGTTTCAGTAAACTCTGGGGGGCAAGGACTTGGTTTTGAATGAAAAGAGCTGATTCTGCCCTTGCCGTGACATGCGAGTTGGTGATCGTCACGGCCACAGGAAGTGCTAGGACAGTGGAAATGTCCACCCCTGGTCAGGCCCTTGGGGCTTCTCCCAGCAGCGTGTGTGCGGCGGCAGTGATGGGTGCGGGGCCAGAGGGGCCAGCACAGCAGAGCGAGGGAGGTCCGGAACGCGGGGCCACCGGCACACGATCATGCAGGGGAATGCTCTGTTAGGGGAAGGCTAACGTGGGCCCTTCTGCGTGTGCACTTTCTGCAGAGAGCGAGGTTGGGAAGAGGTGGGCTGGCCAGCAGCCGCCTGGGTGCGGAGGTCAAGCTGACCACAGGAACGCGCTGGGGCCCGACGCTGAGGCACTGGGGAGTCACTGGGGGGTGGCGAGCAGGTAGCGACACTGACAGCTGGCACTGGAGGACACTCCCTCTGCTGGTGTGTGGAGGGGGAGGTGAGTCAGCTGCTGCACTGTGGGGGTGGATCCTCGGGTTCACGTGCCCCCGGTAAGGGGCACTTGCGGGGCTCACAGCCTATGTGCTGTGCTCCACGGGGTCCTGTTCATGTTTGTCAGAGCAAAACCGGTCCTGTCTTTTTCTCAGATATTTCTTTAATGAGAAACAAAATGTGGTGCGCCTGGGGCGGGGGGAGCAGTGGGTGGGTCATCTGCCTCCAAAGGAGCACAGGCCACACACCCCTGGGTTCGAGTCCCAGGTCTGGGGAAATAACCCGTGTGAACAACAAAATAAGAATAAAGTGCGTCCTCCTCTCTCCTCCTGCCCGCTTGCCTTCACTCCTGCCTGCACCTTTCCTTAAAAAAAAAAAGACAAGAAAATGTTAGCATCCTGCCCTCTGGGACTCAGGTGGTGAAAGTGCAGGCTCTGAAAGTGCTGGGTCTGGCGGGAAGGGAGAGGGAGGGAGGGAGGCGGCGGATTTGATACAGTGGGATGATGTGTGCGCCCCCAAATCTGTCCCCTTCCCTGTTACAAGGTATACCACCTGTGTCTGTTTTTCCCATTTCTACTGCATATGAAGATAGCTGTCAGCAAGAGATACTATTTTTCTAGACTTTGAATAAACATTATATTCTGTGTATTCTTTCCTCCCTACATGTTTCCAGATGCGTTCACATTGTAACTAGTGGGTTTCTGTCTGGCAGTAATTGGTGTGGAGAGTTTCGCTGCACAGATGTACTGATGTCACTCGCTGGTCTGGTGATGACAGCTGCGTACGTTGCTGTGGGGTGTGTTACCGTCCCCCACTGGCCACCATCCCCTGCCCCCCAACACTGGCACCCCGCTTGCTTGCAGCTGGGGGCTGTGTGCTGACAGCTACGTTTCCTCGTTCATATAACAAAGGACAGTAGGCGCACTCGTTCTCAGGGGCTGTGAGGATGTGCGCAAATGCAGGGGATCAGGGAGAAGGGGCCACGTTTGATGAGTCAGCACACTGCTTCACATTGAGCCTGGAAGAAAGCAGAGTGGGGTAAGGTACCAGCCACCTCTCCCGGCTGTGTGACTGGGACAGGTGACCGCACACCTCCGTTCTCCGCATCCCCGTCTGTAACACCAGGAGCTACGAAGGTGACGGGGGAGGGGCGCCATAGACGCTCAGCAAACGTGCGGTTTTCTTTCCTGTCGTCCATTTGTCACCCTGAGACTGCTTGGTACGTGTCCGCAGGATGGAGGCCAGAGGCGGAGAGGCTATTGCAGCTCACACAGCATCCCGGGTAAAGCAGGCTCCTGACATCGTCCCTGGATGGCCCCAGGCCAGGTCTGCAGGTCTCCAGGTCTGCAGGTCTCCAGGGTCAGCCCATCTCCTCCTGTGACCTGTTACACCCTGGCCCCTGCCTAGATGGGGAGCTTGGCCACCTGCTGTGTCCTACAGGAGGTGGGTTTGATGCCAGCAGTCCCCACTCCTCCTGTCCTCTCGGAAACCACTATCAAATGCTCCTGTTGCGAAGCAACCAGAGGATCAAAACAAGCTCTTAATAAAGGATCCTGGAGGAGGGGGAGGCAGAAATCCCACCCTCAGCCAGCTGCCCCTCTGATGATCAGACTGCCGGGCCTTCCATGGGGGAGCTGATGAGGTTGGCATGGTCTCTTCACAGTGAAAGGAACTGCTCCCCCCAAGTTGTTTTCTTCGAACAGACTGCAGCAGGGAGCCAAGAAGCGGGGTCTAAAATATATAAAAGGAAACAGAGCAGGACGGCCTGGCGGGTTGCTGCTGTGAGCTCGTTCTGGAAGCAGAGCGGGGTGGGCCCCGGGTCAGGCTGGAGCTAGGAGAGAGGCTCTGTCTTGGCCCCTGAAGTCACCTGGCCACTGACCTGAGGCCCTGCAGCCCCTGGGACCCACCGCTTAGCCTGATCAGCTCCTGGAAAGAAAACCCAAAACAGAAATTCAGAAGGCCTTTGAAGACCACTGGATTCAATGGTTCCTAATTGTATTTTTTTTTTTTTTAATTTAAAGGAAAGGTGCAGGCAGGAATGAAGGTGAGTAGGCAGACCAGGAAGAGAGAGGAGAAAGAAGCATTTATTTTATTCAGTTGTTCATCTTGGTTTCTGACGGCCGCGGGTTGCGAACCAGGAACCCTGGGATACACATGGACTACTCCTGGCGGACTAAACTGCCAAGCCACCAGGACACACCCAGCTGTGTTTTAATGGAAAGAAATGGTTTCTGCAGCACAAAGCATCTCCGCGTGCAAAGCAGATAGGAGAGTGCTGCAGCAGGACTCGGGGCCTGGAACTCTGATCACGGGGTCTCCACCTCATCCCCCCACCCATGGGAGCACTGTAGCAAGGACTTCCCATGTCAGTGCCCTGTGGGACGACAGGACACACCCAGTCCTGCTCCCAGGTGGCGATGCTATAATCACCGGTAGGCATGTTCACCAGCCACAAAGGTTGGCACTGAGCTATGCCTGCCCGGTGCAGAGAGCTGTCTTTCCAGGTCTGATCGGATCAGAGTCCCATCGCTGTCTGACAAGGTCAGAGTCGGGATGGTCCCCGCTTTGTAATGAGAAACAGAAATAGAGTTGTAGTCACTTCCTAGAGTCACCCACTGGCAGGTAGCGAAGCAGAATTCAGAGCCCAATGTGGCTGATTCTAGAGCTGGTGCCACAAACCACTCTCTGGCCCAGGGAACACAAGGGGCGTCCCCCTCGGGAGCAAGACGGGGACAGGCGTGCAGGGAAGTGCACGGTGCGCAGCGCCCTGGGTCCCAGACACGCAGCAGGCATTTGGCCGGGTTGTCTGACCAGAGAGCAAGTGGTCAGTGGGCGTGGGAGGATGGAGGAAGCCCCAAGGTGGTGTGGGCGTTGTGGCACGGGAGGGTGACAGCAGGCGCGTGAGGAAAGCCCTCCCCTTGGCTGCACACGCGCTCTGGGAAGGTAGGCCCAGGGTGCTGTGTTAATAGTCACAATGGCACTCCACTCTCTTCTAAGCACTTTACAGACACGATGGCGTCACAAAGCCTCCACGACAGAGGTGATGCTGTGGTCCCGTCGTCCAAAGGAGGCCACCGAGCTCAGAGCGGCGATTTGCCCAGGGCCGCACACCTGGGGAGCGAATGGACAGAGGGTCTCATGATGGGCGGATTCCCGAGCTGCCCGCCCTCTGTCAGTTCCCTGTGGTCACTGGGACCCCACAGCATCTCATGCCGCAGAGCAGAGCACGCCTCCGACTCGCACATCTGAGCCAGGGAGGCTTCAGGTGTTTGCTCCCTGTGTCTCTAATCCCCTCCTGGGATCAGTGGGCTGTCTCGGACCTTTTCCTCTCCCAGTCATGGTAAGAGTGCAGGAAGGCAAGAGGGAGCCACAGTCTCCCAGCAGCCGAGCTCAGAACCAGCAGTCATTCCTGCCCCTTCCTGCCTCGTTGGTCCCAGGACCAAGCCCAGTGTCACAGGGTGGGGGGTTCTATTCCACCCCTTTAACAGGAAGAATGACAAGGTCACCTGATAAGGGCGGGGTGCATGGGGAGGGGAAAGAATTGGGGCCAACCTTGTGCTCTACAGTCGTGGCTACACTGGTGAAAAACATGTCCACACATCTGGATGCTCCTTTCAAAAGAGAGAGACTGATTCTTATTCCCTTGAGCATGGACTGGGCTTATCGACTCCCTTCCAATGTACAGAGCAAGAGGGAGGTAATGGTCTATGACGTCCAAGGCTAGGACGGTGACACTCCCTCCCTGGTCTTGAAGGTCGTCGCTTTGGGGAAGTGACGCCGCCATGTGGGGAGGACACTCAAGCAGCCTGTCATGTGGACAGACCCATGTGACGAAGACCGGGGGCTCCAGCCAATGGCCATGAGAATGAGCCTCTTAGAGACCCTCTATCCCTGGCCAAGACTTGGGATGATGGCGGCCCCGCTGACATCCTGACGGCAGCTTTACGACAGCCTCTGCCAGAACCACCCAGCTGGGGCTACCCTGCCGTCTTGGCCCCCAGAAGCTAGACAACCGATGTTTGCGGTTTTGATCCGCCAAGTTCCAGGACAATCTGAAATTCAACAATAAACCGAGGGCGTGTCTAACATTACGTCAAACCGTTCCTGCCATTCAAGTGGGGCTTTGATGGAAACTTTTCTCTCTTTCCTGGAGAGCCAGCAAAATCCCAACTGTTTCCCAAGATTAGCGGACCACAAATATTCATGGTAAATTGTGGCTGTTCCAAAGGGGATGGAAATGCTTCAGAGGAGGGGGCGACTGTGTGGGGACTGATCCAACCTCCCAGCCAACTGCTTGTCACTCGGGTCCCTCTTGTAGCTGAGACAGGGAGGAGGCCACACTAAGGTCTCAGGGGCACATTAAAAGAGGCTTCACCAGCTGCAAGGGAGGGACTCAGACATAAGCCGCCCTCCTGGGTTCCAGGCCAAAGGTGGTCTGGATATGAGGACCAGGGTGGGGTGCTAGCAGACTTCAGCCGTATGAGGACAAACAGGCTAGAGACTGTATGGATTAGTGGTTAAAAGTGCATAGACAGTCCTGGGTTTGAGTGTGAGTGTTGATCTTCCTCGCTGTAAGGCTTTAAAGCTTCCTCATCTGCGCGGAGAGCATGATGCCCATGCCTGCGTGGCCTGCCCTTTGCTCTGCCCGACTCGCTGTGCAGGGCTCCTCCCGACCACAGTGTCGTCAGCCCCGATGCCCAGCATATTGCCTTCCTCGCTGTGGCTGGTTCCTGACAGCCACGCGACCTAAGTGAGGACAATCAGATGGATGTGGGGGGATGTTCGTTCTTAAAAGTGCAAAGTTTTGAAGGCCATGAACCAGAGTTTCTAGTGTCAACTCACATGTACCACGTGAAGCAATCCTTTCGAAGCCCTGGCAAAAGGTGACAAAGGCTCATGACATTGTCTAAGCTCCTAAAGCTGTCCATCCAGAAGACAGGAAGTCTGCGTCCTGGGCGCCTGTATTAGAGGCCTCCAGAGAGACAGAATCAATATGATGGATGACAGATGATGGATGATGGATAGGTGATGGATGATAGATGATTAATAGCTTATAGACAGACAAAGATAGATAATTATAAGGAATTTTCCATGAGATTATACAGGCCAAGAAGTTTCAAGTTTTGGAATTCAGCTGGAGACCCAGCAGAGCCAATGCTTTTTTAATTTCCAGTCTAAAAACCAGTCGGCTGGAGGCTTAAGAAAAGCTGGGACTTCACTACTATGCTTCCTCCCTGAAGCATGAGAAGACTGACCTCCCACTCAGGCAGGCGGCAGGCAGGCGGCAGGCGGGCAGGCAGGCGGCAGGCGGGCAGGCAGGCGGCAGGCGGGCAGGAGGAATCCCCTGTTACTCACGGAGGGTCTGCGTTTTTGTCTGAGTCCATCTTTCAGTTGATGGGGCTGGCCCACCTACAGGAGGGAGGGTGGGCTGCTTACTCAGTCTCCCAGTTCGAACGTGAACCTCATCGAAGTGTTTTCACAGACATGCCTGGAATAACGCTGACCCAGCACCTCGGCATCCCGTGGCTCTGGCATGTTGACACATAAAATTAACCAGGACAGCGTCCAAACTGCGCCATCTGACACCTGCCCCTGTGTGCTTTAAATGCATTTCAGCTGTTGGGACTTGCTGGCATTAAGAGCCCTGACTGATAGCCGTGGTTCCTTCACAGGGTCCCTGACGAAGTGAAAGGGCTCGTGCACAGTGTCTGGGGGCTTGGGAGTGGTCAGCAGTGAGCACCTTGACAGGTGCTGCAGAGAGGCATCCCAGGAACAGTGTTTCCCCATTGGGCTCCCACTTCTTCCCACAAACCTGAAGTCAGAAAGAGTCTGACATTTCTGCTTCCTTCTCTACTCTGTCCTCTCAGGACCAGAGTTGGGCGGTGGTTCCAGATGGATGGACCGCCTCCCACCCCCACCCCCCAGGAAGCCCCTGTTCTAAGTCACAGTGACTGATAAACTCCAGGCAAGGAAGCTGGAAATCCTTCCTCAAGGCTCAGGTTGGGTGCACCATCTCGTTCTGAATGCTGAAGCTGAGTGTGTGTCTGCCTTTTTTTCATTTTCTGAAATAAATTCTAATCTTCAGATGAATGGATCTTATACAGATCAAAAGCTGTGTTCAGGGAAGCAAAGGGAAAAGTGTATTACAAATATTGAATGACTCTTCCCTGTCATCTTCCTAAGAAGAGCAAATGTACTTGTTTTTGACCATGAGCTCCCCTTCCTTGATGGACCATGCCTCCCCACTTCTCATGGTGCCCAGAGACTGTGCATCACAGCCCTCCACCTCCCTCACCACCAGGAGAGCCAAGGCCAGGCTCAGCCAGTCCCAACACCGAACCTTCCTGGATCCCCTGATTGATCTCAAGGCAGACATGTGATTCAAGCAGAGCCTGTCCATCCACATCTTTTACATGCATGCATACATATATATGTGCGTGCATGTGTGTGTATATGTGAGGAAAGAGAGACGGGAGCGATGGATGAATAGATGGATGGATGAGAGAGAGGGATTTCGAGAAATAACATTTGCTTTTAGGATTATCAGCCATAGGGATAGGGCTCGGGCTGCCTGTGGCTATTGTTCTGGTCTCGCGGGGAGGGTAAGGCACAGAGGGAAGAGAAGTAGAGAGGACTGGGTGCCAGTCAGGAGGCTATCACAGGAGCCCCTGAAGCAAGCAAAATATCTCTTCCTTTTCTTTAAGCCCATTTGAACGGAAACAATGGTCTGTGGTTATTTCTCACTCCAACTCTTTAAAAACGGTGAAGGAAACTTCACCATTCTTTGGCTTGTGCCAAAGAGCTCCGGGGAAGGCGAGGACCCACTGCAAGATGAGATTCCCAGTGGCTGAGGCTCCAGTTAGTCTTGTCGTGAGGAAGTCTACCCTATGCCCCCCAATTCAGACTCTGTAGTCAGAAAACGGGCGTGAGCCACAAATCCAGACTCACTGAGCTTCAAATTCTTCCTCAGTAAACTAGATCGCTGTACCCACCCTGGAGGGCAAGAAGAGGGCACACCACAAGGGACTGGGGCAGAGAGTGCCACCTACAGGTGCTGCCTGGTTCTGATGCTCAGGGACCTGTCTGGGGCTCCCTCCCCTGCCTGACCCAGTTTTCCATTGGAACTTGGCCACAGGCCCAGGTCCTGGCCTATTTTAGGTGCACCTCTTTTGCTTGCAGGAGAAAGAGATATACACAAGTTACCTTCGAACAGGAGGTTTATTGTAGGGACAAATGGGGACAAACATGGAGGGGTGAAGACAGGGGAACCCTCGGGGACTGGAACTGTTTCCAGGTGGAGTCGCTTTTCTTTGCTCCTTAAAAGGAATTCTGCCACCTCCCCTGCAGGAAGGAGCCCTTCCCAGCCTGGGTAGAAGAAAGCCCGGGAGGGGTAGAAGCTAGATTCTTCTACACTCAGAGGGAGAATGGATTGTTGCTGCTGCTGATAATTTGGAATATTTAACAGCTCTTAGGTGGACCATCCTGGTTATCCTGAGAAAGAAAACAGACAGGGATGGGTGTAGATGGATGTCCAGCGTGGCCATAACTGATCACCCAAGCCCTGGCACCTGGAAAATGACAGTGGCATCATGAATAATTGCACAGGGACAAGAGACAGAAACCAGATTGGAAAGAGGCCTGGGACGTGCTGGGTTCACGAGCTGAGGGCTGGACAGCAGGCAAGGCAGCTCTGGAACTCTGGGGACCACGTCCTGCCTACCCTGTCGGTGGGAGACGAAGTTCACACTCATGCAACGGCTCCATTTGCCACAGCCACTCCTTAGCAGCCCACTGCCCACCCAGACCTCCCCTGATCTTCTCAGACCCCAGCCTGGGACACTGAGACCCAGAGGAGACTCCCGCATACTGGAAGGCGAGGGAGAGAAAATGTGCCTGCAGATACGTGGGGTGGGGGAGGTGGACGAACCGGAATCTACCCCGACATACACCCCAGCCTGGGTCGGTGCGGGTAGCTCGCCCTGTGCCCTGGCAAGTTCCCGATGTCGCGGCTGTGTGCGCAGAGCTCGAAACTGAATTAACATTTTGCTTCCAGTTCCCTCATTTCCCCTCCTTATTGCAAATAGGGACCTGGAAACAACTCTCTTTTACAACCCAGGAAGGCCCCACCATGTGGTTCTTCTCACCCAGTTTATAACTCCTCCTTCCATGAGCCAGCAGCACCCAGGCTCACGCTCGCTCCTGCCCGTGGCTTGCAGGAAGCTGACGCCGCCCCCTGGGTACCGAAGGGGCATGTGACCTAAGCTAAGCCAATGAGCACATTCCGTTTCCCTGTCCTGGCCGATGATTGGTCTAGAGGTGGACCAATCAGATTTTGCTGCTTGGCTTGACATCCTGGAATGCAGAGCTGGCAATGATGGGCTTGTGTTTGTGTTTTTAACTTAATAGTTACTGAGGTTACTTTGATTTGCGAAGTAATACCAGCCCATTTGTGCAGGCCCACCATTCCTCAAGTATATGACGACACACCCTGCACCGCCACCAAGTCACCAAAGCTCCGTCACTGTCCATTGGACCCCACCCCATGCTCCCGCCCCAGCCCCTTCCCGCGGATCACCTCAGTTCCACTGTCCTTGTTCCAGGGTTGGGTTTTGTTTAGGCTGTTCCTCTGCCTTTTTCCTTATATTCCACACAGAGTGAGCTAATCCAGCATCTGCCTTTCTCCCGACTGATTTTACTGAGCATCATCCCCTCTAGGTCCACCCATGTTATCACAAACGACAGGACTCCATCTCTCACAGGGCTGTGTAATATTCCATCGTGAGAGACCACATTTTCTTTACTCATTCATCTCTCACCGGGCATTTAGGTGCCGTTGCTGGTTTTAATTTTTTTTTAAATTATTTTTATACATGAAGATACATTCACTTGTAAAGGTTTCCCATTCCTCATGTATCTGTCCACACACCCCCCCAATGCTGTTTTTGGTGACAGCTCTACAAGGACCTTTCCTCAGGGTAGAATAGCCGAGGAGCAGAGAGAGACAATCATGGCGACATCAGTTGGGCCCCTTCTCCAGCCCCACTTGGAGGTCTGCCCTGAGCCGTCATCAAATTCTCTTTTCTGAACTCAGTTCTCCGCTACCTTCAATGGACAAAGGTGGAACTGCAGGTTAGGCCCAGGGTCAAGGGCATGCTCAGGCAAAAGTCCTGGGGTAAATGAATTATGTAACTGTTCACACGCCCTTCTGGGCCCTTTCCTGCCATTGTGTGAATCCTAGGCTCCAGTAAAGCAAGCGATCCCTGCCTCCTACCCACTAACCCATCTTTCTTATAGAACCCACTCCTGGCACTACTGTAAAGGTCACATTTGTTTCAGAAGACACAGTGTCTCTCCTGACCTTTCCCTGTCCAGCTCCAGTCCAACGAATGTGTCTACAGAGCCTGTTCCTGACTCACTAAGCCTTGTGGGACTTCATGGCTCCCAGCTCCCTCTGTTCAAGGGCCCCAAACCCAGTGGTGCCTTAGACACCCTGCCCAACCAGGCCCCCAAACGCCCTGTATTTTCCTGCGTCATACTCCCCTTACTCAAGATCCTGTCATCTTTGCTTCCCAGGCCTGAATCTTTTCCCCATGTCAGGAACTTTGCAGATGCTGGTCCCTCGCCTGGAATTTCCTTTTGGTATCTTTACCTAGTTATCTTCTCTTCATCTTCGGCACTCAGGTGAAACACCATGGGCTTGGGGAATCCTTGGGGCCCCCTAGGGGCCCAAAGTCAGGTTGGCCCCTTTTACATGCCCTCAGTACCTGTGCTTTTTCTGGTAACTGTAACTCCATGCTTTGTTGTTCCCAGGGCCCATCCGGGGACCCAGCTCAGACCACTCTTCAACGCTGCAGGTGGGGAGCAGAGGCCTCCCGAAAGCAGCTCTAGTCATTGCCATTTTATTGACTTTGCTATTATCCGAATCCCCCTCTGGACTATAAATGCTGCGAAGGCAGATTCCTAGTGGGCCTTGTTCATCTGTGAATTCCTGGCAAGGTGCTGGGCATCTGGAGGCGTTCAATAAACACTGGATGGGTGAATGGATGGGAAGATGGATGGATGAGGGTGTTGGTGGGAGGCTGGAGGAGGCATAGGTGGGTGGATGGGTGGATGGATGGATGGTTGAGTGTGTCGGTAGGAGGTGGGGGGTGGATGGACAGATGGATAGATGGATTGGTGGGTGGGAGGGAAGGGAAGGAAGGCTTGGTGAAGGAGAGGTGGGTGGGTGGGTGCATGAGTGCATGAGTGGAAGGCTGGCTGGCTGGCTGGGCAGATGCACAGATGAATGGGTGAGTACGAAGGTATGGATGGTTGTGTTCACAGAAGTAACTTGAGCTGTGGTTTCTTCTGTATCTCAAGCCTAGCCCTTCTGCTCACGTCTGGTCTTGGGTCCTCTTTCCTCTCTCAGTGGCACAGGCTGCTGTGGTAAAAGGAACAATGGGATCAGCATACAGCACTCGCTCGGGGTATTATTTTAGTTTCCATGCTGCAGAGGTCAGCATGTCAAACAACAGAGAGAAGTCTTTTCTCTCAAGGAAAGAGTGGGTCACATCTGTGTGGGCGGCGGTGGAGGTGGGTGTTAGTTTGTTTGATTTAACAGCTCTTTGACTCAGCCCTGCTGCCGGCAGAGCCGGTGACCTTTTCTTGATGCTCCGGGCCCCGAGCCAAGCCTGGGAAGGCGGCCCCTCGGGCTCGTGAGCTCCGTCATGCAGCTGTGTGTGTGCTACTGAGGTTCAGTTCCCACTGACTTCCCTGTTGTTGCCACATGTGCACAGGCAAGAACTCTGCAGAAATCAGAGGTGTGCAGGGCTGGAGCCTGAACAGGACAGGGACTGAAAAGCACCAGGCTTAGCCGTCATGTCTGGGTAACTCCTTAGGGTAGTGGTACGGCACCAAGAGTCCTGTCTCTCGGGGTCTACACTTGCTTACAATGTGCTTTCCTTGCTCTTCCCCTGAAGGTATGGAGTCTATTTCTCACCTCCTTGAATCTGTGACTTACTTTGAAACAGGCTGTGGTGCAAATGATGCCGCATGTCTTAGGAGATTGCGTAGTATGAGTTCCTCTTACCTGTGGGATTTCGAGACCATCAGGCTGAGCAGAAGCCCCATCCCACCTGCTAGAAGAAAGAGGCCTCTCGCAGAAAGTCAGAGGTGGCCTGGTAGCCAGCAGTACCACTGCCGGCACTGCGAGGGGTGATCTGGGACCCTCCAATCAGCCAGCCCCGCTCCCAGCCCCTGGACGGCACCGTGTGAATGTGCCCAGGCGAAGCTGGCAGGGCAAAGGCAGAAGCCACATAGAGACTCACGAGACATTAGTGTGGTTTTCAGATGCATCTGGGGTGGTTTCTGCTCAAGTAAAAGCAAATGAAATGCTACTATACAAACAGCCCCAAACTTCAGTGGTTAAAGTCTGAAGACTTGTTTCTCACACACATTCTAGTCCAGGCTGCGCTTCTGTTCCTTGCAGTCAGTCAGGAACCCAGAGCTCTTCTGAGCTGGGCCCACCTTAGTCCAAGGTGACCCATGGAATCGTCGGCCAATAAGGAAAGAGCGCGTGGAGGTGTCTGAGGTCAGAGGTTTCTAGTGGCTCATGTCACTTCTGTTTCACCGGCCAGAGCCCAGCTGCAGCCAGGGAAGCGGGGTAGCAGGTAACTAGCTGGTCTCAGCCCCATAGGGCCGGGCTCTGGGCCTGGTGCCTTGTCTCTGTTTCTACTAAAGGCTCCCAGTCAGTCTTTTATGGGGAGGACTATTGAACACTCTCCTGCAGATCTGGAGGACTGACCAGTGTGGGATGTTGATCAATAAGATGTTTCTGTCCTCAAGCAGCTTCCACTCTAGTGGAGAGTCAATCAGTTAACAAGCGAACACAAATCAGCGATTTCAGAGTGATATCTTCTCTGACACATACATCAGAATGGAGGTTTCGTGTGTGTGTGTGTGTGTGTGTG
>RJWH01007852.1:0-17201 GCA_004363575.1 Solenodon paradoxus | reverse complement strand
AAGCTTCCTAGACTTCCCTACAGATCGGGGTGTTTAATAAGATTTAAAAAAAACTTACTAGATGGAAATTCCAGGAAAGTTCCTCAAAAGAAGCAACTGAACAGGAAGGTAAAAGTAGTTTCACCATTTCTTCCTTTTATCTGACTATGGTACAGATGTGATGTCTGGTGCTACAGTAGGTACTTTGGACTATGAGGCAAAAAATGTTAAGAATGATAGATCTGAAAGACATAAGCCTGGGTCTTCTGTGAATATTTACCAGCTAAGAAAAGGAGTGTGCTGAGAGACTAAGGGTTTGCTGTAAAGAGTTCAAAAATCCACTTTCAAGAACCAGTGTTTCCCTTTTTAGACTTATGATCTAGATCTAGGCTCTGTGTTTTTCATAACTACAGTCCCATCTTCTTTGGCAAGCGGGCAAATTTAGCCTCCTTTTGCTATGTTACACACTACTGTTTGAGCCTCCTTGTAGCAGCATTTAGTGAGCTGGGACCCTCACATAGGACATCTAAGTCAGTGTGAGTTCCGCCACTTGCAACTAGTGCCAGGTGGATCCAGGCGAAACCAGGTTAAAAACAAACGCAAGGTGGTTAGAATGAATAACCCCATATTCTAAACTTGAGAGTAGCTGAGAGAGTAGGTCTTACCTGTCCTCACCACAGAAAACAAATGGTCATTCTATGACTTGGAGGAGGCGGTAGCCACCCTCACGGCGGTTATCATTCTGCAATATGTAATTGTATCGAATCAATACATCGTTCATTTAAGATTTCTACAATGTCTTATGTCAATTATACTCCCACAAAGCTGCAGGGAAAACAACCAATGTAGGATGCTATGGGGAAAAGCTCTCACTGGTGGCCAAGGAGTGAGAAGCCGAGAGAAGATATTTGCTGCCAGGCCACCAAGCTGCATTCCGTGGGGGCTGGGGAGTTCCCGGCGTCCGTGCCAGGGTCTGGCACCCGAGTCCCTCCCCCTCTACACTGAGCTGCTACCCTGAGTCACTCCATTCAACACCCCTGCCCATGACACTGATGCCCCCGCAATTGTGGGGCCTGCAAGATCACCCCAAATTAACCAAGCCAAGGAATTTTCCTCGGCACTATCAACCCATTAACGGAGTAATCACAGATTATATAGCTCAGGGAGCGCCCAGACCCAGGTCAGCCAGGAGGCACATTTATACAGCTCTCCCATGAGATGTTTTGTGAATTCCTCATCAGGTGCGCACAGGATGCACATCGCTTCCTGTGCGCGTCCCTCAGCCAGGAAGAGTCTCCCCAGCTTTTTACCCACTGGGCTCCTCCTTGCCTTTCAGATTTCAGGTTAATGTCACCTCTCCCAGAGAAGAAACATGAGCACACCCACAGCTGAGCAGGAGTGTAACAGCATTATTCATAATGGCCAGAAAGTGCAAATAGCACAGATGACTGTCAACTGATGAAGAAAACAACAGGAGGGAATATTATTTAGCCATAAACAGAAATGCGGTTCCAGCACACCCTGGTGGCACAGGGGTTGGGTCAGTCACCTCCGAAGGAGCGCAGGCCACATACATCTGGGTTTAAATCCTGGGTCTGGGAGAAACAACCAGTGTGACCAACTCAATGGAAATAAAATAAAATGCTTGAAAAAGAAAAAGGAATGCTGTGCTGATACAGACTGTATTGTGGAGAAATCTCAAAAACATGCAGAGTAAAGAAACCAGTCACAAAAGATCACCTATGAGGTGAGCCCAGTCATAATAAATTTCCAGAGGGGACAAATCCATACAGAGAGGAAGTAGATCAATGGTTGCCAGTGGGTGGTGGGTGGCAGGGAAGAGGTGTTAGTACTCGTACGTGCAAGGTTTCTGTTTGGGATGATGAAATGGTCCAAAATTAATTGTGATGCTGGTATAACCTTGCAAATATATACAGAACCACAGGATTGTAAACTTTAGCAGGGTGAATAGGATGGTATGTGAATTATGTCTCGATAAATCTGTTTGACAAAAGTCACCTCCTTAAAGAGGCCCTCCATGATTCCTCTCTCTGAAGGTGGTGTCCCTGCTCGATGCAGGTTTTCTGCTCTCAGCCGCCACTGGGATTGTTGGTCCATTTACGGGTATACTGCGTCTGAGTGTCTCCTTCTACGAGCCAGCTCCATGTGAATAAGGGCTGTGTCTGCCTCCTGGGAGCCATGTCCCAGAACTTAGCTGAGGCCTGGTTGTTGATGGAGTTGATGCTGATCGAAGGAGTTCTGCCCAAAGCTGGAAGGACCCCAAGTGCTGTCTGATCCTCCTCGTTGCAGATGAGGAGGCGCAGCACCGGGTGGGGTCTCTGCACTTCCATGCCACGTTTGTCGCTTTAATCCCCCTCAACTGTCTCCCCAGGACTAGGAGTCCAGTGAACCAGACTGTTCTGACTGCTCATTAAGTGACAAAGATAAATGAGGGGAGGGTCCCGCTGAGTTTTAATAAACACGCACTCCCTTCTCTGGCCACGGATGGTGTGTGGACTTGTCGTCGATAAATGCCCCTCATGTCACCATAAGGGCCCTGCTGCTGCCAAGCTGCTGTCGGAGGCGGCCACAAGGAATGGCCACCCCCGGTCCTGCTGTGGGAGCGGGGTGACAGGGTCCAGTAGCCAGGCCAGGCCCCCTCACGGCAAATTGGTCCTTGGTGAGCCAGCTGGCACGCAGCCTGCGCAGCGCTGAGTCCTTTGTGCCTTGAAGTAATTAATTATGCCATATGGCAAGGAAACACAGCGAGATTTAGAGCGGAGTCGGCGACAGATGGCCCTGAGAGAAAAACACAGATCTACGCGGAGATGTGGAAACACAGGCGACTCGGCCCACGGGAGGCGTTGTGTGTGTGCACGCACGCGCCAGGAAAGGGTACTTGGCCGGGATAGGAGGCCCTGCCACTTTGCAGAAAGCAGATTCATTCCCGCATGGAACGCGTTACCCCCTCCTGCTATTGGAAGGTCTGGGCTCCTGCTCCAGGATGCCTGTGTGCGCAGAGGGAGACATGCCAAGTGAGAGATCAGAAAAGAGTGAGAAAATCCTGGTGTGGACGGCTTGTGTTCCGCGGGCTCACAGGCCCCGGCCAGCATCACACTTGGGGTCTCCTGCATTTTGATCTGAGGAGAGACCACCCCACCCAACACAGGGCGCGTTCGCTCTTCCTCACCTGGCTCCTCCACTGCTCCCTCCTCCACCCTTCACCCCAGCCTTCTAGGAGGCAGCCCTGACCAGGGCGGCCCCTCAGTCCCTTCCGGGGGCCCGAGGACAAGTGGAACTTCTCTGCCAGGCACCACAGTCCTTGACTCCCTGGTTCGTCTCCCCCCATTCCTGTTCAGCATCTGCAGTTTTCTCAGCTCAGTGTCCCATGTCAAGCCTTCGTGTCTGTGGGGACACCGTTCCCTCTTCCCAGATGCCTTTTCTCACTTTGCAGCCAAGAAAAGCCTTCTCAACTCGGCTCTCATGTCTCCTCGGTGGCCCCGTCTCCAGTGGCCCTGGTCCTCCTGCTTTCCTCTGGCACCCCCAAATCTCAAGCATCACTGTCCACCTGGCTCGCTCCCTGTGTGCCTCTCCACGGGACTGAGGGCAGGGTCCCTTCATAGTTTCTCCTTATCTCCGAGTGTAATGTGATGACATGATAGGAGCCGTAGGCTTCTCCCAAGTGGTGGGTCCTGCAAGTGCTTGGTGCACTGGACACATAAAAAGGTGGTGTCGGTGCTAACTCCAGCAGGGAAGTCAAGGGTAGGGCCTAACGGAATGTCTTCCTTGGTGTTGGCTATGGATTGATTCCATTAATGTCCCAGTTCAGGGACCCCTTGTCCTCACACCATTTGTAAGGGGACTTCGAAGCACCCCTGGTCAGGAGGTGGAGTCTGTTTTCCCACTCTTTGAATCTGCCCTTGTGATGGACTTTGACCATCACGAATGAGGCACAAGGAATAATATGAGACCTGCAAGTTCCAACCCCAACCCAGTTCCCAGACATCCTCTGGGAACACTGAACAGCTGTCACTTGAATAAGCCCATGCAAGCCTGTGGGAGGGTGAGAGGCTTGTGGGGCAGGGAGGTGCTGTCCCACCTGACGCCTGTCTGGACCCGCCAGTCCAGCCGATCCCTACTCATAAGCAGACGCATTGAGCAGAGCTGTAGACATGTGAACCAAATACAACCATGTTCTGAGATACTGACTTCTTTTCAGGTTGGTTTGTTAAGCAGCAGTAACTAGCTAGTGCATTCTCCCAGGGGAGAAGACACACCTCCTGCTGTTACATTGTAACAGCTGACCCTGCTGGGAAAGAAGCGCAGCGAGGGGCAGCAGCGCTTTATTTGTCCTGTGTTTGCTGTTTTTGGTTCTGGTGATTGGTAAAGTGCCGAGGAGAGAGAGGACAGGAGAGAGTGCACAGTCTTGAGTGATCTCGCCCATCTCACCTGCAAGCTACGCTGCTGCAGGGTGAGCTGGAGCTCTCAGCAAGTTGTCCAGCTGTTCGTGTTTCTCAAACTGCTTTCACAGGGGACTTAGTTTTCTGGGTTATTTGCGGATATTCCTGGACAAAAAGGGAGCTCTTTTGGACAAAAACATTTGTCTAAATGCTAGTAGCTTCATGAAAGCTACACAGGTTCCCGGATCGAATGCCTGGGTCGTATTTTGAATGCGCTCATTTTTAAGTTTAAGAAGGAGGACTTTAGTGTCTGGTGTTCCTCAAGAGGATATGACTTCTTTCTCCCGAGGGTTTCGCTATAGGACCTGCTTTGGGAAAAGCCGAAACAGTTAAGCATACCCCTGGTCTGCAAAACCAAAGTGGCTGGTCGGCCTTGACCTGGAGCTGGGAAAGGTGTGTAGAAAACTGGTTAGATCTTCATCCTTGTCTTAACCACTGGGTCAAGTTTCCAGGGCTTACATCCTTTGCACCTTCGGCACACAGCTAATCTTTCCCCGTGAGTATCAGCCCTTCCAAGATCTGAAGATATTTATCATATTTTCCTGCCCTCCAAGTCCCCACATTCTCTCTTTTAAGCAAGATATTACACATTTCTAGAACCACGTCTCCCAAGGCAGGCTTCAAGTTCCCTTCATCTACCTTCGTATTCTTTTCTCCTGTTCTTCATCATTGGAGGAGAGCCAGAGCAAACTTCAGTATTCCAAGCATGGTATCATTCGCTTCTCAGTCATGCTCCATTCTCTCTATTTCTGTTAATGTGGCCTGCAACAGCTTTAGCTTTGTTTAAAAGATATTATTCATAATTATTTTATTTTTAATAGTTAATTATTTTAATAATTAATGTCACTGAAGGAATATTCTGTTTCAACTTTAAATAGGTTTAGGGCATACATCACAGTACATCAACATCTGTATGTAATACGGTAGCTTTTATGTTCATGAAAATGCATGAAGTTTGACCCGACCCAAATCCCACATGTTTTACTCTTAGGCACGTTTGCAAAATCTAGCTTGTACTGATGCCATTTCTTAAGACCTAAGTATAAAGCTTTATATTTATCCCTATAAATGTCATCTTCTAAGACTCGCTTCCCACCTTCTGCGTGGCTCCTGATTGTGAAACCCCGCAGATTTTTCTAGTCTCCGATAGAAAGCTGCCAACAGCACAGTTTAGCAGATATGGAATAGCTTTGCTTCTTAGCAACTCTTCTGGTAACACGATTTTCCTTCTGAAAATCCCTGTCCTCACGCTGATCTGTGGACTTCAGATGGAGTCGACTCACGCCCAGTCTAGGATGGACATGGGGCCCGGGGTCTGGCCAAGCAGAGTGTGGTACCCTTTTCTTATCACTGCAGGATTTATGGAGGGACGGAGGATAAATGGCCATAATTAGTAACAGAATTCCTCCACTGGGGGTGGAAGTTCTGGGAATGGAAAGAAAATGCCTCATTTTTCACCAGGTATGCGTAGTCACGTGAACACCTGGAGCTACTGACAGCTGTGTGGCCATCCCACCAGGCCTCATTTAAAGGTGACCCCATCACAGAGGGAGGCTTGGAAAAGACATAAAAATGGGGAAAGAACAAGAGCTTTGGCGCCCCTTTGATGAGTGGAGGATGACTCAGGGCAGTCGGACCCTGTAGGCGGAGCCTAGAAAGTTATCCAGTATCTTTGGTTTTCTCAAGGATGTGGACCAACTGCAACTTTTTGGAAAGTAGTCTGGCATTTTCTATGAAAGCTGAACACACATGCTTCCCTGCGTCCCAGCAATTCCACTCTAGGTCAACACTTAACGGAAGTGCCTCCCTTTCTTCCCTAAAGACCTATGCGAGTATATTCTTAGCTATTTGTTCTCCAGTCACCAAAAGTAGAAACAAAGAATATATTCTTCAGTAGTAGAAGGTGTCACAAAATAGATTTCACAGAAGGCATCACAAAATTGCTTTCACAGGATGAAATACTCTACAAAAATTAAACCACTTCCTACCCACTATATATGCATCTCACAAGCATTTTTTCTCGATGCTTTCATTTTTTCTCTTGGTATTTTGTTTTCAGAAATTAAATGATGAGCTGCCCTTGGTTTGCTTCTTGAAATTGTCTGTTTACGTGTTTTGACAAATTTGGGGATTTTTTTCCCCGCTATTACGTCTTTGAGTCTGTTGTCAGCACCCCTCCCATTCTCCTCTCCTCTGGGACTCTGGTGACACAAATATCAGAGACTTTGTTGTAGTCCGACAGACCTGGAGTCTCTTATTTCTTTTCCTCCCATCTGTTTTCTTCTGGGTTGCTATTCACTGTGTCTTTTCTACCATGCCGTATTCAAGCTCACCAGTTCTTTCCTCTGCCCCTTCTGTTCTGCTATGAGTCAACCCTCTGAGCTTTTTATTTCAATTATGGTTTGTTCTTTTGGGTTCTAAAATTGCCTTCTGTTGCTTCTTTATCTTCTATTTCTTTGCAAGGATTCCAATTTGTTTCACTTGTTTCCAACATATTGCAACTGGTTATTGAAGCATTTTTATCCTGGTTTCTTCAAACTCATCATGAGAGAACTCTAAGCTCTTTTGTTGGGTTAATATTTACTGATTGCCTGTTCATTCAGTCTGAAGTCTGATTCTTGCTATGACCAATGATTTATTTTTTATTGAAACCTGGAGGTTTTGTGCTCTGTTCTGAGATTCTTGATCTGTTTTTCAATCCTTTGGCTTTAACTGGGTTTTTCTGACACTGCTCTGGCCAGGCAAGTGGTAGGGATGTCTCCTCCTCGTTGTCCAAAGGAGGCAGAAGTCTCGATTTCCCAAGGCGGGTGAGGCTCTTACACAACTAGGTGGGAGTTCTGTCTCCCCATATGATCTCCACTTCGCTGATGTGGGTTGGCCTCCGGGCCACTGGATAGTCGTCAAAGTCCTGACTTCTCACTCAGCCCCTTTGTCATCATCTGGTGGGGAGCAGGAGGGGTCAGCCATTACTGCCCCTTCAGGATGGAAGCTCACTGCTAGCTGGGGCTCCCTCTGCCAGAGGAAGTCATGGAGCTTGACTCGGGCCTCCCTGACACCATCCGAGTGAGGGAGCAGGGCGGTGCACCTTCTAACAACTCAGGAGGGCGGCAGCTGAGATCTGCACGCAGTCTTTGCTGCTCTGGGTGTGAGGGGAGCTACTGTGTTTTCTGCGTTTGGAGGCAATCGCCATTCTTGGCCAAATGTCTTCTGTCCTGCTAGGTTGACTCTCTCCTGGTTCTCTGCCCAGAAAGAGCAGGATTTTGTTGGGGCTTTTGTTTGGTCTGCACCTGTTACTCTTTCTGGGTTGCCCTTGATTGCAATTCTGGGTTAAATGAAGCCAATAGAAATCTCAGAGCTCTAGCAAATGTGTCCTTCCATGTCCCAAGTTCTCCAGATAGTCTTCCTTCGCCCTACCTTTCAAAGTCTTCTTACATTTTTTTAGTATAATGTGCAGAGTTTTCAGTTGTACTTAGTGGGATAAACAGGGAAAGGACATCTACTTTATCTTTCTAAAAGCAGAAATACCCATTTCCATTCTTTTAAAATTGGAAAATTATAATATATTACACATCAACCCAAATCCCTAACCAAATTCTTAAATGTAACTGAAACACAATAACGTTTCTACATGTGAGCGACGATTTTAGGATGTAAAACGTTTATAATATCGTCTCACAATCACTGTTATTAAAGTAAAGAGTTGCTTTGCCTCCATGGCTACCTGTGACCCGGAGTGGAGAGAGGGTTGACTGTAATGGAATGCAAGGTCCTTTGGGGAGTGACTGGAATGTTCTTCGATTGTGCAGTGGTTTCCCAAGGGGATGCATCTGTTGGAAGTCATTGAATTGCATACTTTAGATGGAGGCACGTTACTGTATGGAAATCATATTCAGTCAAAGTGCTAGACAAGAAAATAAACAGAGGCATTGCTCATATGGCATGGGTTCTCTCTGCAATGCTGTTATGACATAGGAGACTTCTGTTGACATTGAACTTGCTTTCCACCCTAATCTTGATGCTTTACCCCCTCTATTTAGAACGTAGCATCAGAGGTGCACTGTACAACATTTTACTTAAAATGCTACAATGAAGCCCTATTCACAATAGCTAATACCTGGAAACTAAGTGCCCAACATCAGATGAATGGATGAAGAAGATATACATATACACAGTGGAATAATACTCGGTCCTTAGACGAGATGAAATCCTGTCATTTGAATCAACATGAATGGAACTAAAGGGGATGATGCTAAGTGAGACAAGTCAAAAGAAGAAAGACAGATACCAGATGACCTCGCTCATTTTTGGATTGTGAACAGACAAAACTAAAGAACAGACGAAACACCACCAACCCTGGAATGTTTGCAACAGAACTGAGGTCACCATAGGGAACAGGGCGGGCTGGGGCAAATGGTGGTGGAGCCCACCAGACAACGGGGAAGAACAATTGATGATTTGGTGGAGGGCAGGGTATGTTGACATATATCTGAGGAATGGGGGAACTGCACATAAAGGGAACCAATATATACATATATATGTGTATGTATATATACACACATATATGAGTTGTTTTAATGTGTAATATCAAAGTTCCTGCAAAAATTATTTAAAAAATGCTACACTGAAGCACGCCCTTGGGGCTTAATGGTTACATCTGCTAGATGAAGTCTGAAAGGGGAAAGGTCAGGGGCTGGGGTAGGGACACCCACAGCAGAGAAGGCAGGAGGCTCTGTCCTGTCTGTCATCGCACTGCTTGAAACTGATAACTGAATCTTCCCCCAAACATATCCTGGCCCCATTTCCTGGCTCAGCTTTGGAGCATAAGCTTTGAACACATACTCATCTTACATCATCAAGATCACGTCCCTAAGTCTTTACCTATGAAACTGAGTTCAGCTAACTTGATTCTCTGTCCCTGGACAATTGTAAACTATCCTTTCTTCGTGTGTTGGTTTCCGGAGCTTCTGACTGTTGGCTTATGCCTTGATAACTCTTCATCCTAACTATGATTTCTTTACCCAACCATTAAACCCATTTACCTCCCCATCCACCATCCTTCTGTCCCATCCATCTACCATCCCATCCATCTATACATCCGTTATCTACCCATCCATATCCACCATTCACCCTTCCCATCCGCCATCATTAGTCCATCTCCTCTATCCTTTTCATCATTACATGAGCAATTATAGAACACTTACTATTGCTAAGTCCTAAATCAGAATAAAACAAACTCTTCCATGCTAGAAAATGGATCTCCTCACTCTCTTCCCCTCCACCCCTCCCTTCACTCAGAACCTGGACCATGCGATCCATCCCCTCTGCTTATCTCCTGGTTCTGTCTTCCAGTGAGGTCCAACTTCCAGTCTATGGAGTGAAATCTACCTGGGAGATCTCTCTCTCACTCGCTGAGGGTGAGAAAGAGGATGCCCAGACCTGGTCTACATGCATCAGTGAATTTCACACAGGGAGGTGAGCGTAACAAGGGCCAGATGGCGAAGAAAGAGTGTAGGACCCACATCCAGGCCATTTCGTCTTTGCTTGGGAGAGTCGAGAAGTTCTGTCAGCAGAAAGGACATGAGGCATGGAGGGTGAGTGGACACTTCCCAAAGGAACAAGGTGAGGGTAGTCATGCTATAGACAGAAGGAAAAGCACAGGATAAGGCACAGAGGCATGAAGCAGAGTTTTCTGGGGTACATGCTCGAAGGCGCAGCTCAGAGACTATTCATTGCATTCAGTCCCTTCATCTGAGAGATGTGCAAACTGAAGCTCAGAGAAGGAAGTCACGACTCCAAGAAAGCACAGAAAATTTTTTCAAAGAGAAGCTTTGTTCCCCTTCCCTTTGCAGAATCTCCTGGGAAGCTTATTATAAGCTCCTAAGGTCCTAGGCTTGGGTCCAAGACACTGACTCTATTAACTCACCGAGACAAGCCTCCAGGGGAAGAACTATTCTCGTGTTTATTTTCCATATGAGGAGAATGGTGCACAGAAGGTTAAGTTACTTACCCCAGGCTGCAGAGCGGGAGAGTAGGAGAGCTGGGATTCAAAGCAGCAGAAAGGATCACCAGAGCCCCTTCTTAGCCCCCAAACTGAGTTGCCCATCTTGGCAGCTCTCCTAACCTTGGAGGCATATTGTCCTCATTTGCACCAAGGTTCTGGAAGCGCAGAGTGGTTAAGTCATGTCTTCTGCAGCACAGCTACTACGCCACGAACCCAGGGTCCAAACCCAGGCTCTCTAACTGCACTGACAAAAGACACATCTGAACTCCAAAGAACAAAGAGTGTGGTCATTTTGGGGGCGGGTGGGGAGCAAAGAGGAAGGAGAAGCCCTTCTGATTCCCCCCAGGCTACCCAGAAATCCCTCCTCTGGTCCCAGTGTGCCCCTGGGTCAGGGCAGACAAACCCATCTGCTCTTGCTTACTCTTCTCCCTCTAACCTCACTGGCTGCCATTTGCCTTCTGCTCCCCTTCAAAGTGGCGGGTCATCTGAGCGATCAGAAATCCTGCCAGTTGGACTCCGTTCCAGTTCAGTCGTGTCCCTGACTGGGCAGGACCCATTTGTCTGTGTGGAAATATTTGGCCAAAAACAGCTGAGGGGATGAGGCCAGCTCAGAAGAAGGGATCGCTAACAGCTTGTCTTGCTCGTCCTCCAACTCGGGATAACACATGAGTAGTGACATAAAACCAGTGGAGTCATGGTTCCGTCCTTTCACAGCCTCCTTGGGGACCTTGCTGTTTCTGCCAGGGTCTTGAGAGATGTTCCCTCTCAACCTGCAGGTCAAAGAAACATCAACTGTGTATTCAAAATTCCTAAATATAGTGCCCGATGGTCTTGAAAAAATCCATTTCCTGTCACATGTTAATATCATTTTCAGGATTGAAATATTGAACATAGAGCCTGTATCTATTTACGTAGAAGGACACCAACCCAGCTGGGGTACCCTATTTTTAATTTTTCATGTCTCTGGCAAAACATTACAAACTGAGTTGTTTATATATTTATTTATATATATATTTATATATATTTATATATATTTATACAGAGGTAGAGAGAAATTTCTTTCTGCCGGAGAGAGAAATGGGTAAATTTTAAAGGTGCCAGAGTAGGAAAATCATATACGACGACTCCATGGGCTATAAAAATTCCTCCTCCCATTTCTTTTTTCTCTTTATCTTGTGATCATTTTAAGAGTTCAAGAATTTGAGTGTGGGCCCTAATGCCATTACCCAAGCCCCCTTCTCAAAACTCCTGTAGTATATTTAACTTGGACTTTTTAAAACTTAAGGCTTAAACAAAAACTGGCATCCTAAGAAGTAGGGAGGGGCAGTAAAAGCTCATTTAACTCGCATCCTGGAGCCTGAGTCTCCCCTGAGATGGAGAGGAATTTAAAGTAGATCTGTAACTTTTGGTGGCGGGGCAGAGGTGGTCCTGGGTCTCTTGAGAATTTACTGAAAGGCATATGTACCCTCTCTCCAGGAAAGAAGACTCATGCTGTAAAAATGGACATCAGAACAGGGTTAAAGTATTAGGTGTATTCGCCAGCTGTTGCCACAATTAGGCTGCATAGCAAATCATCCTGGGACGACAACAAGGACTGACAGCAAAAAGCACAAACTTTTCTTGCTCACATGTACATGGGTTGGCGTAGGTGTTTCAGTGACAGATTACGGGTTGACGGCCCTTGGTTCTAGGATTTGGGACATTTCATCTCTGTCCCTTGTGTCTGATTCTGGAGCCCAGGTTAAAGGGACAATTGCCATGTGGAGCATCCTCTTTTGGGGGTGAGGTCAGAAGCTGGAGAGACAAGTCACACTGCACAAGCAAGGTTCCAGGTTCCATCGCATCTCCTCTGCTCACATTCCTTTTGGTCCAACGGTCTGACTCAATGTCGGTGTGACAGAAAAGCATACGCTGTCCCCAGGGGTAGAGGAAAAGGAGTGGACCCAGGTGGAACGATGCCTTGTTTAGCGTCAGCGGGTCATGGACTCTTGGAAAACTGTCCATGCACCACTGTTTGAGAAATGGATTGGAACCCAAGTCTTGGATGGTGATTCTCAGACCTCAGCAAAGGTCGGGCTCATCCGGGACGTCCGGCTCAAGATGCAGATCTAGGCACTTCTCCGGAGACACTGATTCGGGGATGATCTAGATGGGGTCCACGAATCTGTATTTTCAGCTGTCACTCCCTGGGACAACTCTGGTGCTGGCGATCCAGGGTCCACACTCAGAAAATCTCTGGCTTCATGGTTCAGAGTAAGTGATCAGGGCTCGGAGAGATGGGTTCAACCCCAGCTCCTGCTGAGTTTTCGTCTTGGGTGGATGAGTGGTTTTGCTTCCCAGAGCCTGTTTTCTCCTCCGAAAAGGGAAGATAACAGTAATAGTTCTCATTGGCTTGTGAGGAGGATTCAGAGATGAGTGCTAATGCTTGATTGTACATCCAAGTTTGCTTTTGCCTGTCCCATCAGGCAGTGTGAGCTGGACTAATGGAAAGTCAGAGGTGAATTTCCCCCAGGTAGCAACACGTAGACCAGAGCCTCTAAGTGCTTCCGGATTTAGAGTGGTTTAAAGTCTGTGAACAGTGATTGCTGGTATAGCAAAGGGAAACAATGAAAGGTAATTATTTATTCTGAAGCTCCCAGCTTAAATGTATGTGTGACCTTTACATTCTCTGACTCTCTTACCTGCTTTCCTCTCTATTTATCTATTTTCTGTCTCCCTTGTTGCTGGTTTTTCCTTTCCCTCGACAGTATTTCTCTCTCTTCTTCCCATCTCCTTTTCTTCTTTCCCTAAACCTTTCTCATGTTTCTGTATGTCCTGCTTTCCTGATTATTCTCTAACCCCAGCCCTTTCCAGTCTATGCTTTGTATGGCACCTGATAATCAGCGGCTGTTTGGCAATATGAGGGTAGCAATGTGTGAATGCAGCGAAGCCTTCCTCCATCTGAAATCCAGTTTCTTGCCCGCGTTTCATTGCCAGCTTCCTTCTCCTGGTGAATACAGCATTGATTAGCTAAGCAAGCAGCGGGAACCTCCCTTTCACCATCAGCCCGGCTCCAGTCCAGTCTCTTGACTTTTAGAAATGCCACCTCCTGCCCAGAAGAACTGCTCTCCGGCTTGCTTCTCCCCCACATCCAAAGTTTTCTTGCTGGAGCTGAGTGTTTATCCAATTTGGAATCCCTTTTCCGTTTAGTTGATCGCCTATTAAAAAATGCCACTGCTAACTGCCCCCAGCAGACCTGTCACAGTCTGCACATGCTTCTCCTCATTGGTTGGGAGTTCTTTCCTGCTGGTCCATTGCTCTGCGTTTCTCATCCAGGGGTCTGCAAACTTTTCCTGCAAAGGGCCAGATACTAAATCATCTGGGGGCACAGCAGGCCTTTTGGTCCCGGTTGTAAGTGCTCAGATCTGCCAAAGTGACAGGGAGGAGCCCCAGACAGCATGCAAACGAACGGACATGGCTGTTCCAACAAAGCCTTCTTTACAGAAACAGTTGGGCCTCAGACAGACCGTCGACAGTCATTTTTCAGCCTCTGTGAGTTTATAGCCTATTTAGATTCCCGTTAAACCTCTGCTCTCCTGCTTCCTAATTCTGTGATCTTGACCCAGGCAGTCAGTGGGGAACCTCCGTCAATCTGTAAAATGGGTTTGGGCATGTTCTTGAATGAATCCCTGTAGGCACTGAACATGCTTGACATCTGCTGCTCAGTCGATGCTATTCGTTGTCTAAAATTTGAATCCTTGATAACTTATTTTATTGAGCAATTACCATATGTGCAGACTCTGCCTTCTACAGACACTTAGATTGTCCTGGAAGGATTTTACCTATTCTGGAAGCAGAAAATTAAGGATTCTTTTTCACTTAGCTGGCTGACTCTGAATAAGGTTTTGAACAGCTCAGTGCCTCAGTTTCCTCATTTATCAAATGGGGGTGGCAGCTACCTCTGAAGGTCCTAGGAGAAATACACAAGAGAATGTATGGAAAGTATCTGGGATTATACCTGGATGATTAGAAGTGTTCAACAGTTCCTTGCGGTACCATTATCAGCGGGACTGTTAATAGGATTCCCGGTTTGCTCGACGGGACCTGCACTCCATGGCTTTCCTAAATCCCGAGTTTAGCTCTCTGAGCGCATTTACTTTTCCTGCACCACCTGTCTCTGCAGTCGTCTGCTTTTTCTAGCCCTGGGTAAGCCCACCTCTCATATTTCGTGGGCAGGAAAGCTGAGGTCTAGATCAGAAGGGAAGGGCGTGGCTGAGTCCACAGCCAGCCAAGGACACACTCGTTTAGACCCCCGGTGCTTCCGCCCTAACTGTGGGCCACCCACACCTCTTTTCAGCCACAAGCCACACATCTTTCAAACTGAAACCTCCCTGTGAACACTTCCACACTGCTCACCAAGGGGCGGGTGCGCTGACTTCACTCTAGAGCACTCTGACCCAGACGCTGAAAGCTGTAAATGAGGCCTGAAAGCACATTGGCAGGGAAGGAAGGATCTGGGCGCTGTGGACTTCTTCCCACACGTCCCGAACTGGGCCTCATTAGCTTGATGGAGGAGAATTTGAGCCGGGAGGAGTCAGGCTTGAAGAAAAACTCATGCGGCTCCATTATATTCCCAGTGAGAGTCCAGAGACACCCTTCCAGAGAGAGCCTGACCTATTACTGAACTATTTCTGCCAGAAAATCATTGAATTCCTGCCATAGATTAAAAGTCAATCATGTGGAGTGAGAAGGGCATTCTTGTGGTCACGGAAAAACCCATCTGCTCAGCTCAACTCAGTCTCGAATAACTGGCAAACCGCGGCCGCGGTCTTCGTGTTCCAAGGGGCCACAAACAGAAATCTCTGTTCCGGGCACTCGGTGTGTCTCAGTTAAGGGCATGTTGCTTTCATGTGGCGCAGCTTGGGCCCATCATGGGTTTCTGTTGGGGTGCTCGCACAGACCAGCTGAGAGCTCTCCTCGCGGGGGAGGAAAAGGGAGGACAGAGGTGATGTACACTAGGAAGAACCACGAGGCGATGTGCATGCCTGGAACTGCAGACCCCCGGGGTGGCTCTGAGGCCCCTTCCATCAGTAGCAACCTGGGTGATAGGAACGCAGGGTTCACCTGTCTCAGGCAGCATGGAAATGCCTCCAGTGGGCTCACAGCTGCTGAGCAGCCGAGTACATCTCTGAGGTGACGGAACATCAGCACCCAAAGCAAGTCCCTTAAATTGCCACTTGGCAAAGGTGTCCAGTGATCTGACTATATGTTTATGTAATGCAAAGCCACCCAGAAAGTGGAACTGAAAAATGGGAGGCCCAGGCCATTCTCTATTGATAGTGTGAGCTGGAGAATTGCAAGGGTGGTTGGGAACACCCGAGGGGTTTTTTTGGGTGGAGACACAAGAGATCTAGTCCTGTTCTTCCCAACAGCCCTCCATCCCTGCGGACGTCTCAGGGCTCCGTTATGTTTGTGACTTGGTGCCCATCTGACCTTCCCAACTCAGAGAGGCAAGGCAGTGGTGGGAAAAGATCAGGGAATTTGGATTCAGCAGGCTGGGTTTGAACATCAGCCTCATCTCCTAATTCTGGGAGACAATGGACAAGTTTCTGAACCTCTCTGAGCCTCACAAAGTCTGCCGCGTGTCTGTGAGGGCTGAGCTGGGAGAGGTGGGTCAGGTCACACAGACGAGGCGCTGTGCTGCTAGATGCTTAGCAGTGGGTTTTCACAAAAGTAGCTCCAACTCGGCACTGACTGATTTCTGTAGTGTGAAGACTCCTCCCACCATGAGCAGTTTTGAGCTGTTGATAGGATGACACAGAACTAGAACTGAGAAGAGAGGAGCACAAGCCATTCTTACAAGCTGGGATGGGCGGCTTCCTCATACCGCTGCTGCTTCCTCCTGCTGAACCTCCTTTCCCATCCCACATCCGAAACAGAATCCTAGATTCAAAATCAGCAAGGAACTCTATCGTGTTCAATTCTCTAATTTAAATAGATGGAGAAACTGAGTCTGTAGGTTCAAGCCAACGCATCCAATTAGTGATAAAACTACGGCTAAGATGTGAGCCCTCTGTTCCCAGTCCACAACGCCCAGGGCGCTTTCACATGATACTTGCTTTTGAAGTTGGCTGTGGGGCTGCCTGGAAAGAGGGGCTTCAGAATGAGAGTTTATTGAAGAGGGTCACATTGAAGAGCTATATGCTTGTAATGAAAGCACTTCATTTTCGAGCCTGGGAACACAGCCTTCCTCCCACTGCCTGGGTTATTTGTCATTGTGAAATGAAGGTGTCCTCAATCCAGATGTCCTCCAGGATCTAGTCCCTGAAGACGAATCTACTTCTCTTGATCTAAAGTGGAAACTGATTCAGAGGAGATGGAAAGTTAAATCCTGTGTCATCAGCAAGGATGCCTAGGGGATCTCGTCTTGATACTGATTCTGAATGGCCTTTCTGTTCCAGGGATTGTGTTCAGATTGTGTTATTACAGAACCTCCAGAGGTCAGATACAGGATCTTAGGGGCAAGGTCGTCACTCAAGAATTCTTTGCTTTCACATCTAATACATCAGTTTACTCTAATCCAATAAGTGTGTATAGAATATTCACTGTGTCTGATGAGCTCTGTGACAGATTTGTGAGCTTCAGAAAGAGTACAAGATTTGGTTCATGATTTGGCATAACGTTTACCATGACTTTCTTCATATGAATCCACCCATCCATCTACCTATCCATCTACCCACCCACCCATCCATCTACCATCTACCCATCCACCCACCCATCCA
>RJWH01007851.1:0-36104 GCA_004363575.1 Solenodon paradoxus | reverse complement strand
CCCCTCTCTCTCCTCCCTCCTAGAAGGTTTTTACCTTGTGAGTGTGGCTAAAGTTGAGGCTAGGAAAGTGAGGGGAGTGGGTGAGGGCACTAGTCCTTAGGCCTACTGGCTTTAAAAAATATGTGTTCAAATTCATTCTCAGTCCTAAATATACTTGGAACACTTTACAATCCTCACTCCACATTTCTCCCTCCAACTCTAAGAGCTGGAGAGCATAGCTTATCTGAGATACTTAGAGGAGGCTCAGGCTGAAAGGGAGTCCCATCACAGACTTAGGAAGGGTGGGTTTGATGCCCATTGTCTGCTCTAGCCTGACTACTGGCTCTGAGACATCTTCCTTTCCACATTTAGCCTCTCCTCATCTTAGAAGCTTTGAGAGTTTTATCCTTCCTTGTCTCATTGACTTTCCCAGAAGCCTTATCCTTCCCAGCTCCCCACATGGCCTTGAAGTTATCTTTGCTCTTTCTTTCAGAGATAAAAATGAGTTTTTCCCTTTAGGTTTTCCAAACCCAGCTTTTTAAAAAATCTTAACCAGTATTCTGTGTACCCATATCCCATTCTATTTATATCTATGTCCCTGTCCCTTCCTTTATATTTTCAGCTTGTTCCATCTGAGTTCCACCACCTCATTCTTTTGTATGGTCTGCCCTTCTCAGCACATGCTTGGATCCTTGGCTGTTTTGGTCTTGGAGAATGCCTGGTTTCAAGTTGAGGGGAGATAACCTAAGGGGAATTAATGGTGTATTATTAATTCAGTTAGTATGGTGATATAAGGTGTGGGTCTGGAGACAGACCAGAATTCTAATCTCAACTCTGCCAGGTGACTTTAGACAAGTCATCTTTAAAACTGATAAAAAAAAATCTAAATGTCCAATAATGGGGGAGTGGTTACATCAGTTTGGTTATATTCATATAATGGATGTATTTGTTAACCTTTTAAAATACTAATGATGGGGCACAACCTTGTGGCTCAAGTGCTAAGACACTGTTATGTGGACCATGTAAAGCCCAAGAGTAAGAGTTCACAAACTGAGGCCAGGATGAAAAACCACAACAAACAATGAAATAAATAAAGCTGTGTCTTTTCTCCTTCCTTCATCCTTCCTTCCTCCCTCTCTGCCTCCCTCCCTTCCTTCCATGCTTCTTCTTCCTCTCCCTTCCTTTAAAAATATTAATGATGTAGAGCACAGAGGATTTTTAGGGCAGTGAAACTATTTTGTATGATATTATAATGGTGGATACTTTTCATTACACATTTGCTAAAACTCATAGAACGTACAACATCAAAAGTAAACTCATGTAAAGTATGGGCTTTGAATGATAGTGGTGTCTCAATGTAGGTTCCAGGATTGTATAAAATGTATCACTGTAGCTAGTCAGGGAGGCTTGCATGGGGGAGGGGCAGGGAGTATAAGGGAACTCTGTACTTTCAGCTTAATTTTGCTATAAACTAAAACTGCTGTAAAAAATAAAGTCTATTTAAAAAGACTAATGACACAGGAAAATATTCCTGATATAATGCTACATTTTGTTGAGGTTGTTTTTGTCTTTGTCTAAGCCAAGAATGCCCATAGTTCACATGTTTGGGTACCAGCCACAGATGAAAGAAAGGCTCTAACATAGTTATGACTGATATTGGGGAAGGGAGTGTTGGTTAAGAGTATGGCCTGTACAATTCAACACTATAATTTTCAGTCTTGTTACTGTTACCCCACAGTATTCAAGTCTGTTACTTGATTTTCACCATATATAGAGCATTTCTAAAGTGCTATAAGCACTACAAGAAATGTAAAAACTCAGTCCCTGTTCCATGAGGACTCTTTCATTTTAATATGTGTATATATATATATATTTATATTTATATTCTGAACTTAACCTCCTCTGTGCTCAGGTGGGGGGGCAAAATTAAAAATTACAAATATAGTGTGTGTGTGTTCACGGAAAATTTTGGAAAATTCTGAAGAAGAAAGCAATAATCAAGAGGAGATAACCATTGCTCTTTTTGATGTATAGCCTTCTAGTTCTTTTCTTATACATAAGTTTTACAAAATTAGAATTCCCTTGCATAATATGTTCTATAATATAATTATAATAGCTATACATTATCCCATCATTTGAGGTACCATGCTTTATTTAACTAATTACACCTAGATGTCACACTTTTGTTTATGACAGGCAAGGCTACATATAACTTGGTTAGACAAATTAAGGTATAATACCTTTTGAAGTCAAGAATTTTGGTGAACAATAGGGATTCTTTTTTTTTTTTAAAGGAAACAAACAGGAAGGAATGGAGGCAAGTAGGCAGACAAGAAGAGAGAAAAAGCATTTTATTTTATTTTTCTGTTGTCCATACTGGTTGTCTCCTCCAGGACCCAGGACTTAAAGCCAGGGGTATGTGGCCTGCGCTCCTTTGGAGGCGATTGACCCAACCACTACTACACCAGAGTGCATCCAACAGGTACTCTTGAATCTCAAGTAAACAGACAATCTCAAGTAACTTTGCAAGGATGGCTAAGTTGAAGGCTATTTGGCAGTCATTTATTTAGAGTGAGGGTCACTCTTTGGAGCCAATTCTGAAAACACATGGGATTATTTTTTAATGTCTTTTTAAAAAGGAAACCAGAGCAGGAAAAAGCATTTTTAAGGGATGGAGGGAGGGACAGAATTATCTTTATTTATTTATTTTGGTTTATCTCCCTGGCCCCGAGTCTCGAACCCAGGTCCTTGGGCTCTATATGGTTGCCCCAGTATCACAGCTGTCTGACCACAGGGTGCACCCATTATTTAATGTTTTAAAGCAATCTAAGGTACCCTGGAATGAAGAAGAGGAAATACGTATTTAGGGAGACACTGGGAAAATACTAGACTATAAACTCCTTATAGTCTAGGGACCAGTCCTTACTCATCTCTATCTCCAGCATCTAGCATAGTCCCTGGTAGATATTTAATGTTTATTGGATGAATGAATAAAAGAGAAAAAAAGCACTCAATAAACTCAAATCGCAGTAATATTTCTAAAATAAAGGGCTTAATAAGGAGATAAGAGTGAAACAAGGAGTAAAGACAAGCAGGCAAAGATAAGGAATCTTCATCTTCATCTTGAAAAAGAAGACAATGGCGCACCCTGGTAGAGCAGTGGTTGCTTGGGTCAATCGCCTCTGAAGGATACAGGCCACATACCCCTGGGTTCAAATCCAGGGCCCCAGGGGTAAAACAAACAGTTTGAACAACTAAAATGGAAAGAAAATAAAATGCTCCTTCCTCCTCCTCTCTTCCTGTCTGGCTGACTGCTCACCTTCATTCTTGCCTGTACCTTTCCTTAAAATACAACAACAAACTTTCCCAATTTGGGAGGCAACATACTTCAATTTATTCCAGAGAAGTTCAGCTGATTTTATGAGACACATGCCCTGGGAGCTTGTGGAAACCTGTGGTTTCCAAGGTCTGTATTGGACTTTCTGTTACGGTACTGTCCCTTGGAAAATTGACTAAAATTAGTACTACTTCTTTTGGTCCCACTTAACATTCTTTTTTAAAAAATAGTTTATTGAGATGCAATTCACATACTCTTATAATTTGTCCATTTGAGTGTACAATTCATTGGATTTTAGATTATTCATAGATATGAAAAACAAACAAGGAACTAGAGAAACTTCACTTTTTGTTGGGCTACTCTTGTAACCACTTGTGTTTAGGGTGGGACCTCTACTCTTGCAACCACTTGTGTTTAGGGTGTGGCCTCTACTTATGTAACCACTTACAAAAACAACACAAAGTTATAAATACCCTGCACTATCTATAGGTTCAGGACCATATGATTTGAGTATGTTTTACTCCATAGGGTTGTCAGCTAATAAACTCCTCCTAGAGTCTCTAACTCTGGTATGTCTCTCTGATCCTGTTGGTTACTTTGGAACAAAACCAGTACCATGATCAATTTTACATCTTCTTCACTTTAAAAAGAAACCCTGTACCCTTTAACTATTACTATCTTCCCATTCCTCCCCACTATTCTTTCTGTCTCCATAGAATAATCAATTCTGGACATTTCATATGAATGGAATCATATAACATATGGTCTTTTGTGACTTTTTTTTCACTTTGCATACTACACTGTCTTCTCCATTCATCAATGTTGTAGTACATATCAGAAATTAATTCCTTTTGGCACACCCTGGTAGTAGCAGTTGGGTGTAGTCCACATATATCCCAAAGTCCCAGGTTTGTGTCCTGGAGCCAGTAGGACCTACAAAGATGAACAATGAAATAAAATAAAATGTTTCTTCCTCCTCTCTCCTCCTGCCTGCCCGCCTCTGCTCACCTTCATTCCTGCCTGCACCTTTCCTTTAAAAAATCATCCTTTTTATGGCTAAATAATATTCCATTGTATGGCTATGCCATATTTTAACTATTCATCATTTGATGTACATTTGGCTATTATGAATAATGCTGCTATAAATATCTGTATATACAAATTTTTGTGAAAACACGATGAGTGGAATTTCTGGATCACATGGTAACTCTATGTTTGTTTGAAGAACTCCCAAACCATCCTCCAAATAACTACCCTATTTTACATTCTAACAGTGGAGTTCCAGCTTCACCACATCCTTGCTAACACTTGTTTTCTGATTAGTCAGTGTCCATTTATTCGGATCTCATTGAAATTCTTTCAACAATGTTTTGTAGTTTTCAGAGCATAGGTTTTACTCTTACTTTACTAAATTTATTCCTACACATTTTATTCTTTCTGATGTTGTTAGAAATGGAATTGTTTATTTTCACTTTCAAATTGTTCATTGCAAGTACATAGAAATACAATGGATTTCTTTATATTTATCTTGTATCCTGAAACACTGCTAAGCTCACTTATTCTACTCGTTTTTAAATTTTTTATTGTCTTTAGTGGATTCCATAGGATTTTCTATATAGAAGATCTCGTCATTTGCAAATAAAGATGATTTCACTTTTTCCTTTCCATTCTGGATACCTTTTATTGCTTTTTCTTGCCATGGCAGGCAGGCAGAAAGAGAAGGAAGAAGTACTTCATTCATTTTACTTTGTTGTTCATCTTGGTTGTTCCTCCGAGTCCCAAGACATGAACTCTGGTCCTTGGGATGTTTGTGAACTGCACCTACCAAAGGTGGCTGACCAAAATGCTACTCCACCAGGTGTGCCAACCACTTATAATGCTTAAGACACACTAGGCCACTCAAATTTTCTTGGTTAATGTCTTCATCTAATTACTTAGCAATTTATTGAAGACAGGAATTATCCCTAGTACTGATAAACTATATTATGTTTAGTACCTTGTCCGGGTGATTATGATAAACTGAATAATGGCCTCCCAAAGATAGTCATATCCTCATTCCTGGAGCCTGTGAATCTTACCTTATATGGCAAAAAGTAGGACTTTGCAGCTGTGATTAAGTTAAAGATCTTAAGGGAAGATTATCCAGGTGGGTCGTAAATGTAATGACAAGAGGCAGAGGAAGATCTGACACACAGAGAGAAGCCCCTGTGACTATGAAGGCAAGATTGTAGTGACGTGGCCATAAGCCAAGGAATGCTGACAACCACCAGAAGCTGGAAGAGAGAAGAAACACTCTCCCCTTGAGTCTCCAGAGAGATCATGGCTCTGTGAACACTTTGATTTTATCCCAGTGATACTGATTTCATACTTCTAGCTTTTAGAACTGTGAGAGAATAAATTTCCATTGTTTGAAGCTACCAAGTTTGTGGTAATTTTTATAACATCCTCAGAATATTAATTCAGTGATCTTTCTAAGGTCAAAACCTATCATACATGGGAAATATTTATTCTTTGTCTCTGTCTCTCAGTATCTAGATATGCATATATACAAGTATATATTTGTCATATATACGAACACACGCACATGCGTATCTGTGACAGATAGCATGAAAGAAAATATACCAAAATATTAACTTAAAAATTTCATTAATAATATTTTCATTATATTGTCAGGTGATTGAAGTACACTGATACATTGTCACCTGGTTTTCCATTTGGAATCTATTAGTTTTCTGTTCCAATACTGCTTTAACTACTAAAAATGCATATCTCAGTTTTGCTGGGATATTCACCCAAGGTACTTGCTCTGCTGACATGGCCTTGGTACAGCTGACACTCTTGTTTGCTTAGAGAGCGGTCTTTTTATGTTTGACTTTGACTTCCATCTCTGGCATGTGCTATTTTTTAGTGTTTGTCAGGTGTAAGTAGTCCCTTACCCACTCCATCCTGTCAATGGTGGCTTTTCAGAGGAGAGTATGAGGCATTTCTGGCAGCAGCTTGGCTTTGCCAATAGGTATTTTTGTATAGTGGGGTTATGATGACATTTTTTAAATTTGTTTTTATTATAGTAATTATTCTACACATTAAAATAATTTCCTATGTATAGGCTCCCCATTTCTTAAGATATATTTCAACACACCATGCCCTCCACCAAATCACCAATTGTTCCTCCCCATTGTCCAGTGGGTTCCACCACCATTTGCACCCGCCTGCCCCATTCCCTTTTGGTAACCTCAGTTCTGTTGCAATTGTTCCAGGGTTGGTTGTTCCATCTGTTCCTTTGTTTTACCTATTCACATGCCACCTATGAGTGAGGTCATCTGGTGTCTATCTTTATTCCTTTGACTTGTGTCACTTAACATAATCCCCTCTAGTTCCATCCATGTTGATTCAAATGACAGGGTTTCATCTCTTCTAAAGGCTGTGTAGTATTCCATTGTATATATGTACCACATCTTTATCCATTCATCTGATGTTGGGCACTTAGGTAATTTCCAGTTCTTAGCTATTGTGAATAGGGCCACAATAAACAAGGGCATACATACATCTCTGTGGATGGGTGCTTTTGTATCTTTTGGGTAGATGCCCAGAAGTGCAATGACAGCATCACATGGGATTTCCATCTTCAGTTTTTTGAGGAATCTCCAAACTGTTTTCATAGGGGTTGTACCAATTTGCACTCCCACCAACAGTGCAAAAGTGTTTCCTTTTCTCCACATCCTCACCAGCATTTGTTGTTACTAGACTTTTGGAAAATAGCCAGTCTTTCAGGTATAAGGTTGTTTTAATTTGCATTTCCCTGATGGTCAACGAGTAGGAACATAACTTTACGTGCCTGTTGGCCATCTGTATATCCTCTTCAGAAAAGTCTCTCTCCAATTCCTCCTCCCATTTTTTTATTGGATTGCCTGTTCTTCTGTTGTTGAGTTTTATGAGTTCTTTTTATATTTCAGATATTAAGCGTTTGTCAGAAATATCGAATGCAAATATCTTCTCCCAATTAGTAGGTTCCATTTTGGTTTTGATGATGTTTTCTTTTGTTTTGAAGAAGCTCCTTAGTTTGATATAGTCTCAGTTGTTTATTTTCTTTTTGTTTCCCTTGATGGTAGAGTTGAGTCCCCAAAGGCTTGTCTACGACTAATGCCATGGAAAGCCTTTCCTATGTCGTCTTCTAAGAGCTTTATGGTTTCTGGTCTTACGTCCAAGTCTCTAATTCATTTTGAGTCAATTTTTGTGAATGGTGTTAGAGAGTGTGGTCTAGCGTCATTCTTTTCATGCCGCTATCCAGTTTTCCCAACACCGTTTGTTGAAGAGACTTTCCTTTTTCCATTGAATACTTTTGGCTCCTTTGTTGTAGATTAACTGACTGTATGTGAGTGGTTCAATTTCTGGTTATTCAGTTCTTTTCCACTGATCTGTGCCTTTGTTATTATTTCAGTACCACAACGTTTTGATCGCTACAGCTTTGTAGTATATTTCAGTCTGGAAGTGTAATCTATGATAACTTTTATACTTCTGTGTATTTTCCAATGTCTCCATCAATAACTGTTTATTACCTCAACAATCAGAAAAATACTGCTATTTTTAAAGGAAAACTACAGGCAGTAAGGAAGGTAAATAAGCAGTCAGAAAGAGAGAGTAGGAAGAAGCATTTTAAAATTTTATTTCCATTTAGTTGTTCACGCTTATTGTCTCCCCACCTCACCCACACCCAGAGGTGTGTGGCCTCTGTCCTTTGGAGGAGATTGTCCTAACTGCTACTCCACCAGGGCATACAAAAACATTTTTTTTGCAAGCCCTTCCAAACTTCCCAATCACCTACAGATTATGACGTACAAACTTCATTTCAAATTTTCTTCCCTTAGACCCAGGTCTCAAAACACAGGTCTTCAGGCATTACATGGCCTGCACCTTAGATGCTGAGCCAAAGGAGTACACCTAAAGTACAAACGTTTTTTATATATGATTTTTAATAGTGAAATAATTTTATTATTTCTTTTGTTTACAAAACTATACTCATTTTAAGATACTGAACTCATTGCTCAGTTTACTGGTATTATGCACCACACCTACAACCAGAGTTCCAGTGTCCCTACCACCACCTTGTTACCTCTCTCGTTCTCTCCCCTACTCAAATTTTTTTAAAGGAAAAATAAAGGCAGGAATGAAAGTGAGGAGACAATCAGGCAGAGGGAGGAAGAAGCAGCATTGTTTATTTATTTTGGTTCTTGGGATGTGGCTTGCACTCTCAGAGTAGACCTAATGGCTACTCCACCAGGGTGAGCCCACTTTTTTTTTTAAGAGGGAAGAAGGAAGGAAGGGAGAGGAGGAAGAAACATTTTTATTTAGTTAGTTCATTTTGTTTTTTCACCCTAGTTCTGGGTCTCAAACCTGGGTCCTTGGGCTGTATATGGTTTGCATACCAGCACCTCGCCACCGGTGTATAGGCTTCTAAGCATGACACAGGCAATTATTTGGCCTATGGCTAAGGTTTAATTTCCTATCACTCAGCCACTTGTTTTCTCCACCCATAACAAATTACATAAAACATAGGTAATTCTGCCTCTGACCCTTTGCTCATTAGTCTCTCTGATTTCATCTTCTTGGTTAGGACCCAAATCAAAGATGTTCTTTCCTAAAGTTATTCCTAATCCACTCAAGTACAGTTGGGATATATTTGAGTTAACTTTATCTCTAACAGACTACTATATTTTATTTGCTTACAGTACGGCAATTATTTGTTTATATTAACATCTCTCTGCTTATGTTGTGGTTGCCTTGAGCAGATACCCAAATGTATCATTTTTCTTTTTATTACTTTAGTTATCTAATTTAAACAGCTATTGTGATTAACAAAGTATACATCATTAAAATGTTATTAAACCCACAGAACCTTTTTTGATAACTGTATTTTTCACCCAACAGATACTAAAAACATGTGGGAGTCTATAAAATATTTGATAAAAGTCTCAAAATCTTTATGCATTTATATTGAAAGATAGCAAAAGTATTTTTATTGTGTATATTTGATATATGGCACTAAAGTATTTTTAAGTGAAACAGTCATGGCTCAGAACACTATGTATAGATTAATTCTACATGAATAAGTAATTAACATTTTTGTTTGACCTGGAAGCTACAGAGAAAATAGAAATGCAAGAAAGTGGTCATAATTGTAACTTGTGAAGTAGGAATAGGGATGAGTAGAGGGGGAGACTTTTCTCTTTAGACTCCTGGATATTTGATTTTTTTCCATGAGAGGTATTAGTTTTCATTTTTTCATAGTAGCGGTATTATTTATTCTCATAAAGCTTGGGAATCATTGATTTAGATAGATCCAATATGGTAACTATCCAGTATGGTGACCACTACTCATTTGAGTACCTAAATTTTACCAAGTTAAAAGTGAAATTGGGTGACCTAGCGGTTTAGTACTCTAGGCATAGTCCACATACATCCCAAGGTCCCTGGAGCAAACCTGGGGCAGAGGGAAACAACCAAGATGAACAACCAAATTAAATAAAGTTCTTCTTCCTCCTCTCTTGCCTGCCTATTTGCCTTCATTCCTGCCTGTACCTTTGCTTAAAAAAAATGAAGTCGATTTGAAAATTCAGTTTCTCAGTCACACTAGTTATATTTAACTCAGGGGTCATGTATGGTATAGTAGCTACTATATTGAACAGAGAAGATAAAGAATATTTCTGTCATTGCAGAGCATTCACTAGATAATGCAGATGTAGTTCACTGTGTACCCACTTAAGGTGGTGCTAGATGGAACACCCTGAAATCCTGCGAATTAGTCAATTAGCAGGAATTACTACAAACACGAATTAGTTGAGCCTTATATCCTTTGATTAACCACAGGGATAGTTAGGCATTACTGAAAATTGAAAGTGATTACCTGATTGGTGTCCTAAGGAAGGCAGGATAAGTCTGATCTGGAGGCCTACATGTATCCATGGCAATGATGACACCTGTAGAATCTTGTAAGTCATAGGAACAATAGTGTTGTCTGGACTGCTGGGCTCTCTGGTTACCATGGAAATGAAGATGTTGGTTCCAATTCTGTATAATCATACAGGGACTAAAGGATCAATCTCTTCTTGCCCCGCCCCTTTCTATAACCATAACCAGTGACAACTAATTCAGTTAGCCTTCAAGTGCAGCCCCGGGCAGGAGGACAACCAACTAGAAATCTGATTAAGTGTGGGTGGAGAGTACAAGTCCTGGTGAGGAAGTGTGAAAAAAAGAAACATGGCGGGTCACTTTTCAGTAGGAAAAGGAAAGAGCTAGTACATTGAATACAATGACATTATTGCTCTTGCTTCTTGCACAGGCGCAGTACAGAAATTCTTAGACTACGCCTACGTGCATATCTTCTCCCCTTCTGTCTCTTTCCACTTCCCTCTCTCCTTTTCGACTCTCCTTTCCCACTCCCATCACGAGGTCTTTCAGCCTTTCCGTTAATCCGAGTGTGTCTCCCCCTCCGATCACCCACACCACCCACCTATTTATCCCCCTCCCCCTTCCTTTTCCGTTTCCAGCGTAGGGCAACTAGTACATGCGCATTAGGTACAAAGCCTGCCTCTTTGTCCCCATCTGTCGTTCACACGAACTCAGAGCTTTTGCCTTCGGCAGCCAATGGTATCCAAGAAATGGCGGAAAAATGATTCCTCCTCTGGAGATAAATCTTGATTGGCAAGTAAAGTAACCAATTGAAAACGCCGCTCTGTTCCCCCTTGGGAGGTACCGAGCTCCGTCGTCTCGTTTCCGGCGGTCGCGCGCTCTTTTCTCCGGACGGTAGAGGCCGTGTAGCGTCGCCGTTACTCTGAGGAAAGAACAGTCGGTAGAGGGTGAGTTTGTGGATGACTTTGAGATGGGAGTAGGATTTCTCAAGCCCATCGGTGAAGGAAGGGCCTGGGGCTAGGCTAGGTTTGGAAGGAGGTGGGCCGTTCATTCCAAGGCCCCTTGAGGCCTTGTCCCCACCGCCACACGGCCTCCGCAGCCCACCCGCGGAGGCCCATCGCTCTGACCTCGCCTCGCTTTCTTCATTACCTGGCTCCATTTCCTTTACCGCCGGGTTTCTTTGTGCTACTCCTTTGCGAATCTTAACCTTGTCAATAAGTTCCCTAGGTCTCGAGCCGCCCTGGGCCTGAGGGTGTGGGGTCTATTATTCCAGAGCCCCGAAGTCGCGGCAGCAGGAGGAGGTGCTTTGTCGGGCGCTCCTCCTCTCGGCCTCGCGAGGCCATTAATTCAGAATGAGAGAGCTGGGCCTCTGCTAGCGATGTTTCTTTGTCAAAACTCTCAGCTAGGGAAGTTCATCTGCTAGTTCAGACCTTGTCCTTTTCCTGGTGCAGGTTCCTGTCTGCCCCTTGCAGAATCTTATTGCCTAGCCGCTCGACCCATTTAGAGCATCATTTTTTAAGCTGAAACGTAATTTTATGGATTTCCTGTCGGGCTGTTTACCACTTAGAGAAACTCTTGTAAGCTGACACTTTTCTTTGTGTTCTTAACTGAAATCGAGGGTCAAAGGACTGGAAGGCACTTTGCTGCCATCAGTCGAAGTCGAGGTGCCTGTAGGGGGTAGATAAAAATGCGGAATGCCCACCAAAATTTGAAGTTCACATAGACAAGGAATTATTTAATGTATGTTGCATGGGACTTACACATTGTAAAAATCATTCATGTTTTTAATCAAATTAACATTCAATTGTGTTGTGCATTTTTATTTGCTAAATCCGACAACTCGACTGTGCGGCACTAGGTAAATGTATACTGTTTTTCTCCAACTTCCTTAATATTAAATGAAAGGTCCTAAGACATTCTTTAAAAAGGACCTTAACGGTGGCAGTGCATTCTATAGATTTCGGGCTATTCCACATCCAGGCGGCCATCTGGGTCTTGTGGATTTTTAGCACATACCCCTCTTCTCCCACAGTTTCCACTTACAAATTGATTCTTTTCCTGAAAATTAAGGAAATATCTATTTAGATTTCAGGTATGTGTGATGTAGTGCTTGGTCCTGTATCTGAATATGTGCAATTGTGTGATGCCCGATAGCCCCAGGCTTTCTAAACCAACAATACGAATTTTCTCTACAAGTCTCTCAGATAAGGAGACAAATCCTTGTGCTTGGTGCTTTTCTCAGAGGCCAAATTATATCGATAGTCGTCTTCAGAAGTAGCTGATAGGAACAATTCTTATTGAAATTTGCTGCTTTGTGGGCACTGGTTTTAGAGGATTTTAGAATATTAGTCTTTCACCATTGAGTGCCTACTTGAGAAAGAATAAACTAGAGGGAAAAATTACAAAGATAAATGTTATGGAGGGTTAGGGATTATTGAGAAACATAAAGGTAAGCAGTTTGGTTAAAGAAATGATTCTTCTTAAGAGTTCAGAAGAAAGAATATAATTAATGACACTTGTCTAACTGGAGCACCCACCTTATGTAGAAATAAAGGGCAATGGTTGCCTGCAGAAACCAATGCCTGCTATGTTCATGATCTCTTTTAGTCCTTAAAATAGCCAGACCTGTGAGGTAGTTATCCTAACCTTAAAAGGTAAGGAGACTGAGGTGCAGAAAATAGGTGAATACCTAGTAAATTTGCTGGACTCTGGAATCGAGGTGAGTCTAATTACAAAGCTTGTACCATAGTGATGAGTCTGAATTTTTTTAAGAGTTCAACAGACCTGAGTTCTACTCTATGCACCATCATAGTTGTGTGACCTGATGGCAAAGAGCTTCTCTAGGCATCAGTTTTCTTATCCAGAAAAATAATAGTTGTAGACTATAACTGTAAAATAGAATAATAGTGAACACTAAATGAGATGATGCAGACACAGTTGATAAATACCTGGTATTAATCTTAATCTGGCTGTACTTTCTAAAAATTCTAAAACCAAAAATAATTTCCCTTGAAGTAGTTTTAAATGGTTTAGAACATCCTAGTACTTTATTCTCAAGGAAGTACATAATTTCTACTTAGAAGTTACAGGGTGGCCATTTTGAAATGGAAGAGATGTGGTTAATATAAAAAAGAGTTTTAAATATTTCTGTTTTAATGAACCTCTGTGAGGAATTATATTAGCTAATAAGTGGATTCCTGAGGCCATACAGGCTGGAGAGGAAAAAAGGTTCCTTGGATTCATGTCAGAGGTTAGAAGATCTAGTGGGGGAAATGACTGAAGATAATTCAGGTTTCTGCTGTATGCCACTTTGGCATTATGAGAATAGAAGTATTTACTACCTGGGACTCAAATAGAGAAAGATCGGATTCTGGTGTCTACCTTACTCCATCTCCAACTGTTTCTGGAGTAGACTTAATTTTTTTATGTTTTTGCCTCTTTTTTTCCTTCCCCCGAGCCTTGGGTCTATAACCTGGGTCCTTGGGCTTTACACAGCTTGTACCATAGCTGCTGAGCCACAGGAGTGTGCCTCTGGGGTATACTTTAAATTTATGTGTTTTAATTTATTTTATAGTTCATATTTCCAAATATTTCATTTTTCTTTTTCCTTTTTTTTTAGGTATCCTATTTACTGTGAAACTGCTACATCTATTCATGGCATTTAAAAGTGTTACAACTTTGAGAAAGCAATGTGGCAAGAGCTACAAAGATAGATTTAATTCTGTATATTTTTTTATTTATTTGCTCCTGGCTCAGGATCTCAAACCCGGGTCTGTGGGTTTTACATAACCTGTGCTTTAACCATCTGAGCCACAGAGGTGTGATCAATTCTTTTTTTTTTAGGAATTTATCCTAAGGAAATAATGCAATAGAAAACTATAAGCAAGAAAATATTTACTTCAGCATTATAATAGGAAAAAGCTGAAACAACCTAAATATCTGTTAGTAGGGAGTAGTTTAATAAGTTAATATATATCCAGATGAACTTTTTGTAACCCTTAAAAATTATAACTGGGTGTATGTACCATGGTGGAGTAGTGGGTTAGTCAGCTGCCTTCAGCTGGTATAGTCCACCTGCATCCCAAGGACCTGTGTTTCTGTTGTGGGGCCAAGGGGAACAACTAATATGAACTACTAAATAAAAATAAAATGCTTCTTCCTGCCTACCTACCTCTGTTTGACTTCATTCTTGTCTATACCTTTCCTTTAAAAAATTATTATTGAATGAGGAAAATCAGAATATACAATGATGCTTTATGATTGCAGTTATTGAAATGTGTTTTGAAAGGTAAATAAGCAAAAATGGAAATTGGAGTAATATTTACTCAGAGATGAGCCCAATGGTTTAGCGAAGAGCATTGCTGATTTTTTTTAAAGGAAAGGTGTAGGCAGGAATGAAGGCAAGCAGGCAGACAGGCAGGAGTAGAGAGGAAGAAGAAGCACTTTATTTTATTCATCTTGGTTCCCTGCCTGCCCTGGGTCTTGAACCTGGAGCTTTGGAATGTAAGTGGTCTGTGCCCAAGATGTACTAGACCACTAGGTCACCAGGGTACGCTGGGCATTATTTATAGTAGTGAAAAACTGAAAACAACCCAAGTGTCCAGCAAAGGTTTGGTTGACAGCTAAATACTATATTAGCAGTGAATGTAGAAGATGTAGTGAAGTGAAACCTTGGAATCATGTATCAGAAAAGGCAAGTTACAAAGTTTTTAATATCCCCTTTAGAAATAATTCAGTGACTGAAAAAGTAAAACAAAATTTTAACTATTTTTTAGTTTGGGTTTTTGGATTTTGGGGTTTTTTTTTTTTTTTTTTTAAAGAAAAGGTGCAGGCAGGAATGAAGGTGGCAAATGAACACGTAGGCAGGAGGATAGAGGAGGAAGAAGCACTTTATTTAGTTCATATTGATTGTTCCTCTGGACCCTGGTCTTGAACCCTAGACCTTGAGATGTATCTGGGATTGCTCTCAGGGTGTACTAGACCACTAAGTCACCAAGGAGTACCCCTAAGGTTTTCTTTTATAATGGTATATTTTGTACTAGACCACTAAGTCACCAAGGAGTACCCCTAAGGTTTTCTTTTATAATGGTATATTTTGTAATAGATACTGTTGAGAAACATAAGATTGGTAAAATGATATAAATGAGAAAATTCAAGTCTTGGCTTAAATATCAACTTTCCATTAAAGCTTACCTCTTTAAAATTGTAGTCTTCCACTTTCTGTCCATTCTCCCCCCCCCCTTTCTTTTCCTGTATCAGTTCCTCTTCTAATCAGTATATAAATTATAATGTATATTGTTATATCTCACTAGAAGGCAAATAGAAAAGGCAATCTACTTTGTTCAGTCTCCTTATTCTAAGCACCTAGAGATATTCAGTAAATATTTGTTGAATTTGTTTAAAAAAATTGGGGCACACCCTGGTAGAGTAGGGGTTAGGTCTGCTGCCTCCAACCAAGTGCAGGCTGCCTGCAGGACCCATGCTTGTGTGGGGTAGGGGCAACCAAGATGAACAGCTAAATACAAATCAATTATAAATGTTCCTTCCTGTCTACCTGTACCTTTCCTTTTAAAAAAATGGGTAAAATTTTTGTAGAAAAATTTCAATAACCTACAAGCAAGACAATATTCATATTTGTCTGCATTCTGTTCCTATCTACATTCATGAATTAAAAAAAATCCCTACAAGTCCTGGTGGAGTAGGGGTTGGGCACAGTCCACATACATCCTGGGGTCCTGGGGCCTGTGGAAACAACCAGGATGAACAACTAAATAAAAATGTTTCTTCCTCTCTGCCTGCCTGTGCTCGCCTTCACGCCTTTCGTTTCTGCTTGTACCTTTCCTTAAAAAAATCCTTTCCCTCAAAGAGTGAAATAGTTTTCATATTTTTTAATGCTGTGCAGTATTCCATTTTATATTTTTAGAATAAATTTTTAGGAAGTAGAACTCCTGAATTAGAGAATATACATGTTAGGATAGTTCTTGTTACCAATTGTCTTAAGAAATAACTTGAATATAGAATTTGGTAATTACATTGATGTTTTTGGTTTTGGTGGGATGTTTTACAAAATGTATTAGTAAAGTTTTTATACGTGTAAATGTATTCTCACGTACCCTTCCAAAAATTAACAGTTAACAAACCTTTGTCGTATTTCTTCTTCTGAGGACTATAATTTTCTTTTTAAAATTAATCATATATTGTCAATTATTCATGAAAAGGCCCTTTTCTGCTTCTTTGCTTCAGCTAAATTCTAACTAGAATCTTGTGTTTGGGGAAATTCTTGTTTGTGTTAGGATTCATTTTGCCCTTTTATTTCATTTACTGGGGAAATGTCTTAGGAAAAATAGTTCTCAGCTTATTAATCTGAGAAATTAGAAAATTTCCATTTTAGGCACACCCTGATGGCTTAGCCTGGGTTCAGTTCACATACATCCCAAGGTTCCAGGTTCAAGATCCGGGGTCAAGGGGAACAATCAAGATGAACATTAAAATAAAGAAGTTCTTCCTCCTCTCTTCCTGCCTGCCTCTGCTCATCTTGAAAAAAAAAAAAGAAAAAGAAAATTCTCATTTTAAACCCATGAATTTTTGAATTCTGGATTGTACCAGGGATTTTAATTTTGTTTACTCCTAGTTTGATTTTTAAATGACAGAAATTAACATTTTTTGCATATAGGCTCATCTTTTTGTATTAAGTGATTTTTTTTTAAAGGAAAGGTACAGGCAGGAATTAAATAGACAGAAAGGAAGAGAGAAAAGGAAGAATTAATTTTTTTAGTTATTTATACTGGTTGTTCCACCCCGAACCTGGAACTTGAACCCAGGGGTATGTGGCCTGTATCCCTTGGAGGCAATTGTCCTAACTGCTACTCTACTACTACACGCCATGATTTTTTTAAGAGGAAGGGAAGAAGACGCAAGAGAAGTGGATGAAACATTTTTATTTGTTCATTTTTTTGGTTTCTCACTCTGACTCCTGAGTTGCAAACCTGGATCTTTGGATATTACATGGTCCGCGTGCTATCATCTCACCTGAGCAGCGAGGGCACATCCTGAATTTGTGATTTTTAATGCTTCGGTAGTAATTTATTTTTCCATTGTGATTAATAACAATTTACTGGCTTCTTACTCAATATTAGCACTAAACCTAGTGTTTTCTCATATTTATTAATAATAGCCACCTTGAAATGTAGGTAACAGTTAAAGAAATCCATGTAGAATTTACTGAGTAATTGATAGGACCATGCTTCTGAGTATTTCTAACTCCATAGTTCATACTTTATCTTCTGTTCATTCCACAATATCTGTTGAAAGTTAGGACTATGTAAGATACCTGAGAACATGAGTTAATTTTTTATCCTTGTGATAACTAGAAGCAATTTCAATCATTGTGTTTTTAAAATGTGTTTTAATATTAGGTTAGGGCTTCTATTTAAGGGGCAGATTTTTTATTTAATAAAAGGAAAGGTGGAGGTAGGAGTGACGATAAGCAGAGAGGTGAGTAGGCAGACAGGAAGAGAGAGGAGGAAGAAGCTCTTTTATTTATTTCATTATACATCTTGGTTGTTCTCTCCAGCCCTTGGATGGAAACCATGATCCTTAGGATGTATGGGGACTGCACTTGCTGAAAGCAGCTGACCAAACTATTATTCCACCAAGGCGTGCCAGATTTTTGTGGGGGGAAATTTCCTATTGTGTAAAATTATTGAACTGGAAGGAAGGTTCCTTAGATCCTTCTAGTATAAACTGTTCTCATCTAGTACTTGCCTAGTTTCTATGTGCGACATAACTAACATCTAGATTTTCTTTTTTAAGGAAAGATACAGGTAGGAATGAAGACAAGTAGCCAGGCAGGCAGGTAGGAAGAGAGAAGGAAGAAGCATTTTAAAATTTTTATTTAGTTGTTTCCCCCAAACTGGACCTCAAACCCAGGTCCTTGGGTTGTATGTGCACTATGCTCCTTTGGAGATGGCTGACCTAACCACTATTCCACCAGGGCACACCTGTTTCTAGATTTTCGAATTCTGTTCCTTTGCAGTAGTTGTTCAAAATAACCAATTGTTTCGATCTAGCAAAAGCCAGGATACCAAAAGTGGTTAATGCATAAGTCGTCAATAAGGTGACTGGATTTTTAAAACTAATTGTAGGTGTACTTTGGTGGAGTAGCAGAAAGGCCACTGAATGAAGTTCACATACACCCCGTGGACCCAGGTTCAGTTCCCAGGAGTGGGGGTAAATAGCCAAGATGAAAAACTAAATAAGTGTTTCTTTCTCCTCACTCTTTCTTCCTGTCTACTCACCTTCATTTCTGCCTGTACCTTCCCTTAAAAAAAACCAATACTAGGTGCAGTCTGGTGGAATAGTGGTTTGTGTCCTGGGGCCATGGGTGGTGGGCAGCCAAGATGGACAACTAAATAAAAATAAAATGGAGGTTTTCTCCTCTTCCTGGCTGTTGGCTTTCATTCTTGCCTGCACTTTAAAAACAAAACAAAACAAAACAAAAAAATTAAATATTGTGCACCATGGTGGAATAGCAGTTAGGTCAGCTGCCTCTGAAGGAACACAGTTCACATACGTCCCAATGACCTGGGTTCGCTTCCCTCGTCTAGGGGTAACAGTGTGAACAATTAAATAAAAATAAAATTAAGGTGCTTCTTTCCCTGTCTGCCTACTCGCTTTCATTCCTGCCTGTACCTTTCCTTTAAAAAAAGCAAAAAAAAAATCTAAACGTATTTGATAGTCAACATTTTCTTCCAGTGTGCAAACATGCAGAGCAATAAAACCTTTAACTTGGAGAAGCAAAATCATACACCAAGGAAGCATCATCAGCATCACCACCAGCAGCACCACCAGCAACAGCAGCAGCAACCACCACCACCACCAATACCTGCGAATGGGCAACAAACCAGCAGCCAAAGTGAGTACATGCTAGATAATGGGGTAGAAATAGATTTCCTCTTGGGAATGGATTTTAGATTATTCTCTTGGGATTAGAAAGGAATAGGCCTTTGTGACACACCTTTGTTCTTTTCCCTGTTTGCCTCTTAATACTTCATAGGATAGGAAAAGACTGATTCTCAGAAACCGAAGAGCAGCTGTGTTATAGCAGAGCAATTGAGTACGATTGCTCTGCTAAACAGATATCTGTATCTTTTACCTCAGCTTGATTCTTAAAGGTGTTAGAAAATAAAGAACAAGAGTTAATTGAGAAGTCTGGTACAGTGTTATGCTTCTATCCTGGGACTGTACCAATTCATTTTTAAGCAGGATGAAAGGTCTTTAAAGTTAAGTTCCCATTCATTCAGCAAACTTTGAGTACCTATTGTGTTCCTAAGATTAGAACTGACTTCAGCCCTCTTTATTTCCAGAGATTTTTACTCAAAGAATACTCCTTCCTAATTCGTTTGTTTTCATTCTATTACCCCAAACCTGAAAGAATGGGTACTGTTAAGATTTAGAAGATTGGTGAGAAATTGTGGAAATGGAGCAATTATGTTTTAAAATTTAGAATAGCCCTTCTGATATAGGGCTCCTTGGCTTGCTTAATTTTTTCTTTGGCCAGTAGTTCCTGTGTTGTCTTTAAATTTTCTGACTTGGTCTACTTTGGCTCTTGGACCATAGTAGAGCTCTTGAGAAGTCTCTCCGACATCTCTACGTACTACTGTCTCATTCTGAGGTGCAGTTTACTAATAAGTAGTCAATGGATAGGTTGCATTGGGATATGGTATGTAATTTTTTTACAGTAATTAAATTTCCTTATCTAACAGCAGTTACACCTCTTTGAGAATGTAATTGATTCTCTTTCCCCTGTCTTTTGAGTGACTGTGTGCCTTCCTTCCAGATGAAGGATTGACTATTGATCTGAAGAATTTTAGAAAACCAGGAGAGAAGACCTTCACCCAACGTAGCCGACTCTTTGTGGGCAATCTTCCTCCTGATATCACTGAGGAGGAAATGAGGAAACTATTTGAGAAATATGGGAAGGCAGGAGAAGTCTTCATTCATAAGGATAAGGGCTTTGGCTTTATCCGCCTGGTGAGCAACTGGGTGAAGATGGGGAGGCTGGGGAATAATGGATATGGAAAATTAGGCAGTGCAAATAATTCTCAGATGATTTATTTTTCTATTTTTAGATCTCTTTCTTAAAAGCTTATAGTCATAGCTGATGAAACAAGACAAAAATGCAGATTTTATTACCTTTTCTCGTAGTCTTGCTTCAAGGAAAGTATTGGTTTATTTGCCTAGGATACTGGACAAATAATCTGTCCTTTGGAATGTTTTTAGTTTGGGAAATTTCAAACAGAAATAGAATAATATAATAAGCCTACACATACTCTGTGCATTTTCAGTGATCAACTCATAGTTCTTTTTTTTTTTTTTTTAAGGAAAGGTACAGACAGGAATGTAGGCAAGTAGGCAGGCAGCAAGAGAGGGGAGGAAGAAGCACTTTATTGTATTTTCATATTTGTTGTTCACACCTCCCACTCCCAGACCCAGGGCTCGAACCCAGAGTATGTGGCTTTGCATTCCTTCAGAGGCAATTGATCTAGCCACTACTCCACCAGGGTTCACTACCATAGTTAATGTTGTTTTGCTATACCCTTCCCCTATTTACTAGTCCTCACAAATAGTATTTTGGTGTTTTTTTCCAGAAAGAAATCAAAAAAGGTTTTTAATTTAGTGTAGTGATCAAGGTGTTTCCAAAGCCCTTATACATGTATTATCTTAATTAAGATACTTCAAAACCATGAAGAGATAGTTTTAAGAGTATAGGCAGAAATCTTTGTAGGTGTTACTGATCTCTGTAAATGAGGAATAATGTGCTAGCAAGGTCACTGGATGTAGTGATCAGAATTATTTTTCATTCCAGTTCTGCCACTGATTTAGAATTTCCAATTGATGTTATTATAAGACCATTAGAGCAGTTAGGCTGTAACCAAAGAGTTACTGAGACACACAATTCCATTTTTCCAATTACATTTGTGTTTCTTTGTATGCTTGTTGCCAAAGTTGTTATTGAGCTATGCTGCTTTAGACTATTGATGCTTGCGCAGGTGGTTTTCGTCAAGCTGAGTTACTCGAAGTTTCCTCTACTTCCTAGGAGACACGAACCCTAGCGGAGATTGCCAAAGTGGAGCTGGACAACATGCCACTTCGCGGAAAGCAGCTGCGTGTGCGCTTTGCCTGCCATAGTGCATCCCTTACGGTCAGAAATCTTCCTCAGTATGTGTCCAATGAACTGCTGGAGGAAGCCTTTTCTGTTTTTGGCCAGGTGGAAAGGGCTGTGGTCATTGTGGATGATCGAGGGAGGCCTTCAGGAAAAGGCATTGTTGAATTCTCAGGGAAACCAGCTGCTCGGAAAGCTCTGGACAGATGCAGTGAAGGCTCCTTCCTACTAACCACGTAAGTGAGGGGTCATTTTCAAAACTAAACTTTAGATTGCTACTGTCTTCCATGATCTGGAGTTGGTCTATAGAAATCATGGTACTCTGTTTAAAGATTTTTTTATACTAATTCAGCTTTCTTAGTAAGATTTTCAGTGTAATCTTAATGGAAAGAGTTTCAGGACTAAGAAATGTTTTCAGTCTTTCAGTAGGTGGTGGTTGTATTGGTGTTACATCTCCCCTTGAAGCATAGAACTCTGAAAAGTTGTTTTTTATCTCTATATTTACCCCAAGTCATTTTTGGAGTTGTGTAGTTATTGGAGAATAGAGTACATTATGTGTTGTATCTACCTATTTTGAACGTCTTTTAAGACTATTTAGAGATCTGAAACCTGACTCCATTCTATCAAACTCAGATTATACATAGCATTAAATGGACTTGGTTACACGGGGTTGCGTGTAAAAAGTATGTTTTAATTGTCCAGTTATGAACTATAGTTTATTTTGCCAGGGGCGGATGTGTAGAGGAATCCTGGTATAGGGTATGCTTTTATTAATAATGAGCTTCCTTCTTTCTCCTAGATTTCCTCGACCTGTGACTGTGGAGCCCATGGACCAGTTAGATGATGAAGAGGGACTTCCAGAGAAGCTGGTTATAAAGAACCAGCAGTTTCACAAGTATGTGCTCCTGATCAATTTTTTTTAGGTGTTTTCACCCTTTTTTTTTTTTTTTTAAGAGAGGAAGTGTCATGACTTGGTGTCTTAGTGGTTAAGTACAGCTTTTGATGGCATAGTTCACATAAAGCTCAAGTACCCAGGTTTGAGGGCCAGGACCAGGGTGAATAGCTAAATGAATGGATGAATGCTTCTTCCTCTTCTCTGTGCTTGCCTGCTTACTAGCCTTCATTTCTGCCTGCCTGCTTTCTTTCTCTAAATACCTAAAGTAGCTCTTTTTAAAAAAACAGAAGGAAGAGGAGGAAGAAGAATTTTTTAAGGAAGGAAATGGAGGAGGAAACCTTTATTTGTTTATACCTGAACCCGGGTCCGTAGACTTTACATGGTCTATGCTCCAGCTGGCAGCTTAATGCCTGAGCACCAGGGCATGCCCTGTTTTTGTCCATAATTAAGGAAGGATATGTAAAAAAGGATATGTAAAAGAGGCAGACCTTTGTTATTTATGTTCAGTGGTAGCAATCTTGGACCTCAGAAGGAATGCATTGTTTAGTTGGGGGAACGTGGGCAATTAGTGACCCAGGAACTTTGTTTATAGGGAGCGAGAACAGCCACCCAGATTTGCACAACCTGGCTCCTTTGAGTATGAGTACGCGATGCGCTGGAAAGCACTCATTGAGATGGAGAAGCAGCAGCAGGATCAAGTGGACCGCAACATCAAGGAAGCTCGTGAGAAACTGGAGATGGAGATGGAGGCTGCTCGCCATGAGCACCAGGTCATGCTAATGAGGCAGGGTAAGTTTAGGCCTGTAAGTCAAAACTAGGTCAAAAATAGCATTTCAAAGTAGCTTCTTTGTACTAATCACAGAGCATGATTTCAGTCTCTGCTTTTTATTCTCTGAAATAATTTGTGGTAGACAAAGGAACTTGGGGATGTGGTAGAGACTATTGGATTCTGTGGAGGAGGAAATGATAGGTTTGACTTTTGTTTTGGTATCTGGATATCTTGAATGGCCACTCAGGGATTATATATCCCCTCTGTTTTCTGGATCTTCATGGAAAATTGTGGGGCCCGTATGAGAAGAATAAGTGCTCTGAATTGCTGTTATTTTTCTAGATTTGATGAGGCGTCAAGAAGAACTTCGGAGGATGGAAGAACTGCATAATCAAGAAGTGCAAAAACGAAAGCAGTTAGAGCTCAGGTAACTTCCTCAAACTCCTTTTCTCTCACCACTCTAAAGGTACTCTTAATTCCTGCCACCATACATTTATAAATATGTTAGCAAATATTTTCTGGCTACTGCTGAATTTTTTTCTTTGCATCAACGATATTTTAACTGCCCATGGTTCCAGGAATTGCCTTGGGGCTGCACTAAAGAAAAAGCAGCTGATTGCTCTGTATTAGGAGGCTCCTATAAGAAAGAACTTTTTTCCCTGAAAGATATATCTGGGTTGCTTTAGAACTGGACATATTTAACAGTGTGTTTTCTGGAAAGCTATGAGTTTTTAGTAGCTTCTTGCTATCCTTGGGTGAGTCCCTTAAGATAATCTGCTCAAATTCTGGAATGCCCCCCGTAGGCAGGAGGAGGAGCGCAGGCGTCGTGAGGAAGAGATGCGGCGACAGCAGGAAGAAATGATGCGGCGACAGCAGGAAGGATTCAAGGGAACCTTCCCCGATGCGGTATATCTCCCATATGCCCATGATTTATCTAAGGCCAATCTTGACATGACAAATCCCCTATGACTCATCCACTAGGACTATAAAATACACCCAGTTATGACCAGATTTTCCATTCTGCAAAACTCCTTTTCGAAGAATTCATAGGAAAGGAAAGTAGGTTTTGGTTGGAAAGAAAAGATTTCAAGGGAAGTTCTTGTATCACAGGCATTTTAGGATGAAAAACTGGGACTGCTTCTGTATACTCTTTAGACTCACTGATTGAAGTCATGTAGTAGTCCTAACTAGTTTTCTACTATCATTGCAGTTGTATAGGTTAGAGCTGCATAAGAAATGAACTCACCCCATTCCTTTCACCTCTCCTTATTCTTAATTGGAGATTCTTGACTTTGGGCCTAATAACTGACCTTGGACTTAACTCTACAATTCACAAGTAGCTGCTGGTGGTATCAACTTATTTTCAGTACATTTGGGATATGTTATCACGTCCACTTCTCTTAGTGTGTGGTCCTCCTTGGATTATTGTAGAATGCAGTGCTGTCTTGGACTGTTTTGAGTGGTTTTTGTTTTTCAGAGAGAGCAGGAGATACGAATGGGCCAGATGGCTATGGGAGGTAAGGACTTAGGAGATTAATAGCTCTGATTTTTTGGTCTTATTTCTGATGAACTATCTAGCTTCTGTTACCTAGTCCAGATTTAAGGGCCCGACATTTTCAGGAGCATTTTGGGGGGTCGGGGGTAGGAGGCATATCTTAGTCCAGAGGTCTCTTTGAGTTGTTTTCTTTGGCACAGAAAGTGGTGAACAATCTGTTTCCTGTACTTACCACATGACTCTGCTTTAGGTGCTATGGGCATAAACAACAGAGGCGCCATGCCACCTGCTCCTGTGCCAACTGGTACCCCAGCTCCTCCAGGACCTGCTACTATGATGCCAGATGGAACCTTGGGATTGGTAATACTGCAGGGCCTTACAGTAACTTCATGATGATAGAGAAAAAGACTGCCTTTACAGTCCACAGGACTCATGGTTTTGCTGCTAATATCAGTCTTTAGGATTACTGACATCTACTCAGTGTAACCTCGTGGTCTTATTTTTGCATCTTGAGCAAACCCAGTTTCAAAGTACTTTATCTGGGAGTTTAAGCAGATGCTTCTGGCTAGGCATTATCACATAAACATAGATGAGAATTAAAAAATATTTTTTAAGGAAAGGTGCAGGTAAGTAGACAGGAAGAGAGAGGAGGTAGAAGCATTTTAAAATTATTTTATTGTTGTTAATCTTCATTGTTCCCCCTTCCTGTTGCTTGTGCCAGCCAGCAGAACCAATGGCCTCTCCGCCAAGATGCAACCAAAAACTTTTTTTTTTTTTTTTTTCAAAGGAAAGGTACAGGCAGGAATGAAGGTGAGCAGAGACAGGCAAGCGGGAAGAGAGGGGAGGAAGAAACACTATTCATTGTATTTAGTTGTTCATTTTGGTTGTTCCCACCCACCCCGGGATGAACTTGGGACCTTGGTATGTATGTGGTGTGCACCCAACTGTTACTGTACCAGTGTGCACCCCCAAAAGTTGTGTAGCTCATATACTGGATAGACTCGATGTTGCTGAAGAGTTATGGTCTACCCTTGTCTACATACCTAGGACAGGAAAAAGGACTTGGCTAGAACTTCTTCAATCTTGGAATTCTGTTTATAATAATAATACTTAACCAATAAGAATAGGGATAAAGTTGTGACCTGATATCTTAAAGGTTAAGTTCGCCAATGCAGGTCCATGTACATCCCAAGGACCTGTGTTCGTGACCTGGGGCCAGGGGGTGGGAGGGGTGGGGAAACAGCAAAGGTGAACAACTAAATAAAATGCTTCCTGCCTTCCTGTCTCTGCCGGCTTTTGTTCCTGCCTACACCTTCCCTTAAAAAAAAAAAAAAAACCAAGAACTAGAGATCAATAGTGAAAGGGCAGGATGGTTGAATTGGACCATAACTTAGACAGCCTTTCAGGGATATCTGCTAGAGTTCTAAACAGGATCAGAATCCTTTCATAGTTGGGTAGAAATAGCATCAAAGGGAGGGACTACAGATGAGTGGGAAGTTTAGGACAATAGGTTCTATTGTAATAATGCTTTCTTTTTCTCTCTAAGACCCCACCAACAACTGAACGCTTCGGCCAAGCTGCTACAATGGAAGGAATTGGGGCAATTGGTGGGACCCCTCCTGCATTCAACCGCGCAGCTCCTGGAGCTGAATTCGCTCCAAACAAACGTCGCCGATACTAATAAAATTGCAGCGTCTGATTTCCCAAAACCCTTAAAAGAAGGACCCTTTTTGGACTAGCCAGAATTCTACCCTGGAAAAGTGTTAGGGATTCCTCCCAATAGTTAGGTGTTCCCTGCCTGTATTACTCTTAGGGAGTATGCTGGAGTCAGAGGGCAAGGGAGGGGTGAGAATTAACCAGTTATGTGTGGTATATTGTTTGATCAATTCTTGTGGTGCATTCCTAAAGTCTCGTGATTGTTGAGAGCCTGGGGGTGGGGGGGGAACCATGACAAAATGGATCCAGTTAGAGCCCTATTAATCTTGATCATTCCATTCTTTGTCCATCCTGTTCCAATGCTTTTTCATTCTTATACCCTCCAACCCCAGAGACACTGCCACATATACCACAAAAAGTAGATATCCCCCAATGACCATTGCCCCATTGCTCCATTCACTCCCAGGTGGGAATTCAGGCAAATGTCCGCAGAGGTCACAGGCAGCATACATAACGGTTCTGTTGTATCTCATATCTTATCCCTCATGTCCTAAGGAAGACATTTTCTCTTAGAGATTTCATTTTAGTATATCTTTAAAAAAAATCTTGTGTTAACTTGCTTCCATCTTTTTCTCGGGTAAGGACAACCCAGAAATGGCCCTTTTGTGTCTGTGATGTTGCTGTTCACAGCTTTTCTTGATAGGCCTAATACAATCTTGGGAACAGGGTCGCTGTATGCTGAATGTCAGACAGCACCTCTTAGCCTTGCCTATCTTAGGTAGTTATGCTGTGCATTTTTTTTATTGGTGTACCATGTTTGATTTGTCCCTGATACCTTTGGAGTTTTTCTGAGATTTGGAACAGTAATGCAGCATCAACTTATTAAAATACATTTTAAGCCTTTTAATTTTCTGTGCTATTTTTGAATGGGAAGGGAGGGAGAGGGAGTTCTATCTTGGGATGATCTGGAGCAGTTAGGGTACTCTTCATTACTGGGGCCATCTCAAAATGGATATTCATGTTCTGAGCAGCTGCTGGTATGTCAGAAGCTTGGAATTGGTATGGTAAATCTAAAACTGTCTCAGCAGTGGTTAGTTGACCTCACCCAAGTTCCAATTCCTACTCTGCCTGATCCTATTTTCCTGAGCCTCAGAGCTAAAATGTTCCTGTGTTCTTTCCTATTGGCTGGGAAAACCAATTGAAGTTCCCTTGTCCATGTTAGGAGGTATACGCCTCCTAGACTAAAGATAGAAACAGCTGGCCTTCCAGGCAGCTAAAAGCCTCCAGACTCAAGAGGTGTCTTCCACTCGGCAGCCAGACTCCTTGAAATACCCTTTCGGCAGTTTACCACCGCCTTCATGTCTCTACTCTGCCATAACAAAGGCTGTGGGCAGCATTTTGACCCCAATACCAATCACCCTGGTAAGTAATCCTGACCTTGCCAGGGGACTCTGGGTGCTAAATCATTCTGTAGAAACATCAGGGAAATAATTGTTATACTTGCCCTGATTTAGTCTGGTGAACTTTACTGATTTAATATGGTGAAAGAAACCATAAGCATATAAACCTAGGGAAGACGTAAAAAGTGATATTTGGTAGTTTTTCTTCCTTGATCCTTCTATCATATCCACAGATTCCTGTTGCCATCACCCTGGGGTTCCAATGTTCCATGATGCACTTAAGGTGAGGAGTAAGTGAAGGGGCATAGTAAGTGCATTTCAGAAAGGACGTACTGAACTGACTCTCTTATCAGGGCTGGTCCTGCTGCCGGAAGCGAACTGTAGATTTCTCTGAGTTCTTAAACATCAAGGTAAATTCTTTACTTCCTTGGGTTCCACCCCTAGTAGAAGGATTCTGCTTCTAATCCTTCTCTCCTTATATTAGGGATGTACTGTGGGACCACACTGTGCTGAGAAGCTCCCCGATGCCCCTCAACCAGAGGGCCCTGCCACAAGCAGTCCACTTCAGGAGCAAAAACCTCTGAATACTATTCCAAAGTCGGCAGAGACTTTGCGTCGAGAGAGACCCAAGTAAAGAGGAAGTCTGGGTTTTTCCTACATTCCTGTAGCTTCTAGGAGTGATTAATAGGTCTGTCATTAGGGTTTAGGAAATAGGATGTGAGGAGGGGGTTAGAGCTTAAAGTGTATATTTTGAGCCTTAGAGGAAGTTGGTGTTCAGAAGGTATCCTTTGCTCTGAAGTGATACGGGTGATGGGATAGATCTTTCAAGTTAACTGAGTAGAGAACCCTTCATATAGTTACAATACATAGTTAATACCACAAGAGGGGTTGTTGAGAATGATTTGTTTTCTATTTGAAAAGAGCTTTAAGATAAGCTTTGCAACAAGTAAAGGAAGTACTGGCCAACAGGAGGCTGCAGAGAATTTTATGAAAATAATATGAGCAACCGAAGAAAGGCATGTTCAGTCCACAATTAGAGGAAGAGGAAATGATAATGTTACTAGAGTTAAGGCAACTGAAGAGTTGGGCAAAGAAGCCCTTGGGATTTCCTAGGGTTCAAGGATTTAAGATGTCCACAGAGATTAAATTGGCAACTGGGTTGCTACCCAACTATTGTAACACTGCCCCACATTTCCCAGACTTCTGGTGGGACTGTTGAAACTGTCTGCCATAATGGCTAATGGGTCAGAACTAAGTCACCCCACCTATACCCGCTAGGTCAGAGTTACCTCCAAAGCTGCTGCTACTAAATATATCCCAAGCTCTGGAAATGGCATTGGAACAGAAGGAACTAGACCAGGAACCCGGAGCAGGTAAGGGCGTCCTTCACAGTACAGGTTTCTCAGACTGAGATTTAGTGGAAGTTGCAGTTGGGTTGAGGGGATGGATAGGTTCCTGACTCTGTTTCCCTTGCCCAGGACTTGACAGTAGTCTGATTCGAGTTGGCTCCAGCTGCCAGAACCCAGGATGTAATTCTGTGAGTGAGAGTTTGAGGGGAGCTCAAGCATGTGACTGAGAGATGTTGCACCTGAGGGGTGACAGTATAGGTATGAGGCTGTGTGGGGTAGTTTAGGGTGACCTGATTCTTTTCTTGATTTTCCCTTACCTTTCTTAGGGTTACCAAGGCCCTGAGAGTGATGCCACTCCATGTACCTACCACCCAGGAGCACCTCGATTCCATGAGGGGTGAGGGAGGGGACTGTGTGGTCTGTGAGACATATTTCTTCCAATGTTAATCCTAAAATGGGAGTAAGGGCTTAAAGAGGATAAAGGAGATTCAACTGAACTATCTTTCTACCTCAGGATGAAGTCTTGGAGCTGTTGTGGCATCCAGACACTGGATTTTGGGGCATTCCTGGCACAACCAGGATGCAGAGTTGGTAGACATGACTGGGGAAAACAGGTAAGCCCAAACTTACCTGAACTCTTGATTTGAACCCAATTCTAGAAATAATTTCTCCTCTCTGTACTTCATGCCCAAGGTGTCTGTCTTCACCCTTTAGTATGGATCAAATAAGATTCTGCCACTTATATCTCAACATTCTAGAGACTTTGCAATATGAGGTTCATCTTTCTGATACTTAACTCATTTTTCCACACACACCACGAGGACTCTCCGTGAATTAAGAGTTCATTCTTATCGCCCACATTTTATATCTTTTTCTTTAGCTGCCAGCATCTTGTCGTCATGATTGGCACCAGACAGATTCCTTGGTAGTGGTAACTGTGTATGGCCAGATTCCACTTCCTGCATTCAACTGGGTGAAAGCCAGTCAAACTGAGGTGAGGAATGCCTAACGTTGGATGGGAGGCTAGTGAATCGGGTGATAGTGCAGTCTTACAGGCAGGCTTGCTGTATAGTTAATATGTAGGGTCTATAGTTCCTTAAGAAGAAGGTAGAGCTTCTAGGTCAGGGTTATCTTGCTGATCTGTGGATATATGGATCACACATCTGGCCTGGTTCTCTATTGTAATGACTTGCTCAACCTTCAGAGATTGTTACTATCCTTGTAATTCTTTTCTCTCAGCTTCATGTCCACATTGTCTTTGATGGTAACCGTGTTTTCCAAGCACAGATGAAGCTCTGGGGGGTAAGTGAAGCTAAAGGGGTCGTAAGAGGGGAGGCAGATGGGATGAAAAGAGTCAGACTGGAATGAATAGAGGGTGTCTTGAGGGGAAGGAGTTGTAGTGGGAAAGTTGAGGTTTTCTCTTCATTTCCTTGATAATCTCTTTCTTTTCCCCCTCCTTCCCTTTCTTTCCTTGTTTTCTCTCCCTTACTATACTGTCTTAATCCTTCCCTATCTTTCCACCCTCACCTTACATTTGAATTTTTTTCTCCCTGTCATTCATCACTACCCGACCTTGACCCAAATTCCTTTGATTTCTTCTTTCTTCCGTGCTCCTCTGTCTTTCCTCCTCCTCAGGTCATAAACGTGGAGCAGAGCTCTGTTTCCTTGATGCCATCTCGGGTTGAAATCTCCCTGGTCAAAGCTGACCCAGGATCCTGGGCCCAGCTGGAACACCCCAAAGCACTAGCTGAGAAGGCTAGGACAGGGGTTGGGTTAGAGATGGATGAGGAAGAATCTGAGGATTCAGATGATGATCTGAGCTGGACAGAGGAGGAGGAAGAGGAGGAAACAATGGGGGAATAGTTAGCTAGTTTATTATCTAGATAGGACCTCAATGACTCCCTTAAGATCTCAGACCAGAATATGGTTGGCCATGTGGTGTCATTGAACAGCAAGAGGCTGAAGGAGGGAAGAACAAAAGTATCCAAATTCATGCTGTTTTTTTCCTCGAAATAAATCTTCTATTGTGCTGTTCCACATAGTGTCGTTCTCTCACCTCACTGAGACTATATTAATTCCCTCTAACTTCTGTGTGTGTTTGACACACGTATGAAAACAAGCACATGCACATTCGACTGAATGTGCCACCAGACATTTACTAAGGTACCTACTGTGTGCCTAGTTATGTGTTACATCATTTAAAGAACTGAGAAAAAAACATTTATTCCTCAGGAAGATTAGTCTGACAGTAAAGGCTCATCTGCATCAAATAATAAATAGTATTAGGTAGTTTAACTGAATACTAAATTGTGCAATATAGTTTTTAAGAGCTTTGTAAGTTGAGAGAATGAAGAGATTAATGTGGACCATATTAGAAAGAAAAGTCTCCATAGAAGAAGTAGTTTTCTATAGCTTTATTGAGACATAGTTCACATGTCATAAATTCATGCATTTAAAGTGTAAAATTCAGTGTAATTTTTTATTTAGTCTGTGTTATGCAATCACAGTTTTAGAACATTTTCATCACTCCAGAGAGAAGCACTGTACCTGTTTAGCGGTCTCACCCAATTTCCCCCCAAACATTAGGTATCCATTAACCTACTTTTTACCTCTGTGGATTTACTTTTTCTGAATATTTCATATAAATGGAATCCTGTAATATGTAGTATTTTGTGACAGCCTTCTTTCACTTAGCATAATGTTTTCAAGATTCATCTGTGTTGTAACACGTATCAATACTTAGTGCCTTTTTATGGCCAAATAATATCCCACTGTGTGGATATATACCACATTTTGTTTATTCATCATTTGATGAACTTTTGAGGTTTTTATACCCCTATGAACATTCACATACCAAGGTTTTATGTAGACTTGTTTTCATTTCTCTTAGATATATTCCTAGGAGTGTAATTTCTGGGTCAAATGGTAACTTTAACCTTTTGAGGAACTGCCAGACTGTTTTCTAAAAAGGTTACACTATTTCAGATTCCCACCAGCAGTGTAAGAGGCTCCCATTTTCTCTACATCCTCAAGATAATAATCCTGTCTTTATTATAGCCTCGCTACCAAGAATAAAGTAGAATTTCATTATGATTTTAATTTGCATTTCCTAAATGACTAATGGTGAACATCTTTACATTTGCTTATTGACCACTTGTATATCTTATTTGGAGAAATGTCTATTCAGATTCTTTGCCCATTTTAATTGGGTTATTTTTTAATTGAGTTGTAGCAGTTTTTTGTTTTTTTTTTAATATCTGGAGACCAGTCTCTTGAAAATATATGATTTACAAACACCGTTTTGTGTGTTGTCTTTCCATTGCCTTGATGGTATCCTTTGATAACAATTTTTTTAGTTTTTATGAAGATCAATTTATTTTTTTCCTTTTGTTGCTTATATTTTAGATGGCATATCCAAGAAACTATTGCTTAATTCAGGATCATGAAGATTTGCTCCTATGTTTTCTTCTAAGAGTTAAATAAAAAGTTTTGAGACTTATATTTAGGTCTTTGACCCATCTCGGGTTAATTTTTGTATGTCTGTAGGTGTAGGGGGTTTGACTTTACATTTTTGTGTGTGGATATCCAGTTGTCCCATAACCATTTGTTGAAAAGACTGTTCTACCCCAACTGAATTGTCTTGGACTCCAATAGAAAATCAGTTGACCATACTGTGAGAGTTGAGCAATAACATTTTGGGGCACTCCCTTGTTGCATAGGCTTAGGCTTAGGTGACTAAGATGCCACTGTGCAGACCATGTATAGCCCAAGGACCCAGATTTGTGAAAAAACAAAATAAATAAAGATGCTCCTTCCTTCCTTTAATAAAATGTTTTTCTTACTCTTTTTTTTTTTTTTAAAGAATTACATTTTGAATGGAAATTTGAAGAAATAAATTTGGATGGTTATGGAAGAGTAGGGAGAGCCTGACTGGGGAAGGAAGGTGTTTTATATTTAATTCTAAAATATTATATTTAATTCTAAATGCATTGTCACTGTAAAAAAAAAACTTAATGCAGAAACAGAGTAGAAAGCTATGTTCTTCAGACTTTGTCCAAGTTTAGTCCCTTTGCTGTTAGTAACCACTGCTAACATATAAGAAGGTATGTTTAAGAGGGAAGCCCAAAAGTTAAGTAGAATATATCTAGATAGAGAAGAGCCTGAAAGTCCTGATCAAATTTTTTTTTTGTAGTAACTTACTACAGAGTAATGTACAGTAATGTACAGACATTAAACTCATATATGGAGGTTCCCCATTCAGCAAATATGTCAGCACACCCTTTGGTCAAAGATATTTTAACATGATTTAAAAGAGTTAAAATGATATCATAGGGGCATGCACTAGTGGCTCAGATGGCTGAGATACTGGCATGTGGATCATGTAAAGCCCAAGGACCTGGGTTCCAGACCCAGATCAGGTACCAGGGTGAAAAACCAAAATTTGTGACCTGTGGTTGGGGTGAAAAACCAAAATAAACAACTAAATAAAAGATGCTTACTTTCTCCTTCCCTCCCCTATATTTGTCCTTCCTTCCATGCTGCTTCTCCTTTTTTCTAAAAAACGTTTTAGGCCTTTTCTTTTTTCTTTTTAGCATCTTTTCTTCCTGCATGTAAATCAAGCATTTTATCCAGTCTTAAAGTACAGCCTATGCTTTTTCTTCCCCACCCCACACTCCAGCTCTGAACCCAAAATCTTTACATGGTCTGCACCTTAGCCGCCTCAGCCACCTGGGCCACATGGTTATACCTGAGCTTTTCCTTCTTAAATATAGATTCTTAATCAGATGAGCAATTTCTATTTGAGTCTCTCTTGAGTTAGATTTACTACCTTAACTGGATGACCAAGAATCTGGGAGATTCCCATCCCCATAAACATAGAATTAGAAAGCTCACCAAACCTCAGATGATCTCAGATTCTTTTCATGGCGACCTATCCTCTCAGTTTAGATACAAGGAACATTGAGAACTAGGAATAAGATGGGGGTGGGGAAATGGCTATGGACAGTAAAGGTGAGGGATCAGAGCATAGCATGGTTGAGAGTTTAGAGAATGAGGCAAGATTAGGGGATAGTAAGGTTGGTTTTCAGGTATGTGACCTCTGCCTTACAGAAAAGTTTGATCAGAGGTAAGGGCGCTTCCTGGACCTCCAGGATATTCAGTATTTCTGACTTAGCTCTCAGCTCTCGTTCTATGGAATTGAAGTGCAAATAAAATTTCCCCCTTAAACTGAACTCTGAAGATCTGTTCTAACCTTGGCAGGAGTTTACTCTTAATGTCATTTTTCTGCAAATGGATGACATCAATAGGGGGCTTTGGGACATTAAAAAATTTAGAGATAAAATAAATATAGAAAAGTACATGTAGTGCAGTAATCTTAAATGTACAACTTTTTTCTATCTTATCAAAATCAGGGGACCAGCAACTACAGAATTCCTGGCGATGATGGAGGTGAGAAATCAAAAAGTTCAAGTAAACTTTGTTGTATAGAAACTTGATATATAAAACTTCAGATTTGCAGTATTAATAAAGTAATGTGCAAAATTATTTCACATAGCCCAAAACCTAGAATGTAAAAATGTTTCAAGCAGGTATATGTTAAAAATAACAATAATCATACCATTTATGATACAAACTAACTTGCCAGGCACTGTGCTAAATTCTTTGTATGCATTATCTCACTTTATCCCTCACTTCCCACCTTCACATTTATATATGTATTCAGTTTAGCACACTTCCTCTCCCTAGTTCCTTTTATACTTCTCATTTCTTCTCACTGTGCTTTGTATTCTATCCCCTCACACCCTCCTACAAACCTTACACTATTATCTTTTCTCCTGTTTATTCAATCTTTCTCTCTCATTGAATATTTTCACTGACATTTAGACATGCTCAGGTCTCCAGTTATACAGAACTATTTCCTCTGAGTTCACATCCACCTCCAGCTACTACTTACTCCCTTCTCTCCTTTGTAACTAAACTTCTTAAAAATGACTATTCTTTCCCCATTTCCTTCTTCTTTGTCCCTTTATAACATATTTCAGTCTTACTTCCAACCCCCTCAATCTGTAGTGGTAAGCTCACATTTGCCACTAAATGACTAAATCCAGTGGATACTTTTAGTGCTTATCTTACTTGATCTCTTAAGCAAAAATTGACTCTCATGATAGTTTCTTTGGAATACATTTCATATATTGCCGTTTCCTTTTATAACCATCACTCCTCTTGGTTGTCCTCCTACTTCTCTGGCCATTTCTTTTAATCCTTACAGATTCTTCCTTTTCTACCTGGTCATTCAATGTTGAAGTTACTCAGGACTCAATTCTAGAGTTTCTCTGTTCTTATATAAAACTCTTCTAGATACTCTCAGTTATGCCCTTAACTTTAAATACCATCCACATGCAGGTGACTCACACATTTATATCCCTAGACCATATCTTTCCTTTGAGGTCTAGGTCTGTGTATTATAGTACTAATATCTAACATATTTAGAACAGTGTCTGGCATGAAGTTAAGTACTATATAAGTGTTTGCTATTATTAGTACTCCCCCTCCTCTATCTCTTTACCAAAAGCTTTCACTTCAGTATATTAATAAAATTGGTGTGTTTTCTTTCCTTGGAGACAAGGAAAATCTCTAATAACCAATTTTATGTTTCAGTAAGAAAATAGGATTTTCTTAAATCAGGCTTCCTTTGTCTATAAAGTGATAACATATTTGCCATACCATTGCATTAGCTAGATGATTAAGGGAGGTTGTATTCATCTGCTGAGGGAGTAAAATATGTATAGAATGCCTCTGTGCCTGGCACTTAATCATCATGAACTACACTGTCAAATGGCTATTATCCCAAATTTATTTAGAAAACAGAGGCTCAGAGAAGGGAATAACTTGCCTGAGGTCACATGGGTTAATGATTAAAGCTTCAGTCATTGGTGCCTTCAGTGACTGTAAAACTGGGGCTATCCTGGCTGAGCCGAAGACATAGGATCTTCCTTTCCCAACCCTTTCATCCCCCAAAGCCGCACAATAAAATGGTTAAATATAGAAAATAAAAGATCAGTAATTATCTCCCAGTTAAAACAGATTCAGTGTTACTGTCTCTCCTCCACTGTCCTCTTTCTCCCTTTCTGCTCCCAAAGTCCCAGAACCCTGCT
>RJWH01007850.1:0-36114 GCA_004363575.1 Solenodon paradoxus | reverse complement strand
TTGTGACTCCTATGGCAGAATTGTGAGACTGAGAGGGATTTTGCCCTCCTTGGATAAGCCAGGAACTCAGGCATTTTAACCTGTAAGAATTGGGATTTTGTTTGCTACTTAATAACTTTGGGAGTACTGTTTCCTTAGGCTCTAAAGTCTCTCCGTGTTATCAAAACATCTGTGTGCAAGTGCAGTTTGCATCATTGATTGACTTTGTTAATCTGTGGTTGGAAATCTGAGCTCTTCTAGTTTTCACCTAATCTTCTAAGGAAACTTTGCTTTAGCGCTTGCTTTACGTTGTCTCTGTATTTTCTTTTTTTAACAGATATTCATAAGTTTCCCTCCTCTCCCTTTTTATCCCTCCTCCCATACACCCCCTAAACTCTGAAACTGCATTTCAGAAATCTAGCACAATCTGCACCCCCTAATAAATCCCACAAGTCTATTCTAAATATTTCTTCTGTTATTTCTTGTTTTCAGTTAGGTTAAATTGGGAATATCTCAATAAAGTTAACTCTATGACCTGGTACAGTTATATAGAGAGGTATATAGAGGTATTAGCACCTGAACTGGTAATACTTTCCCTAGCAGGAAATGTGACTAAAGTCATCACAGGTACAACCTGTGACTTAGCGGCTACATCCTTGGCCTCCGACTGATGCAGGTACATCCCAAGGACCCAGGTTTGAGACCCGGGTCCAGAGAGACCAAGAAGAACAACTAAAATTAAAAAAAAATTTTTTTAAATGCTTCTGTGTCCTCTATCTTCATACCTGCCTGCCTGCCTGCTCATCTTCATTTCTGCCTTTAAAAAATAAAATAATTGCAACCTTATCCACGAAGAAGCAAGGCATGATAGAGAATTTGCCTACTTTTTGTTAGTGTTCTTCCGCTACTTGTCCGTTCGCTTTAATGAAATAGTCTCAGGTATGAGAAATAATTTATGGGAAGAAAACTATAAAGTTGAAAAATTAACTGAATTTTCCCTTTTTTAAAAAAAAAAAAAAATGGAAAGGTGCAGGAAGGAATGAAGGTGAGCAGAGGAGGAGGCAGACAGGAGCAGAGAGGAGGAAAAAGCACTTTATTTACTTGCTCATCTTGGTTGGTTCCCCCTGCCCTGGGTCTTGAACACAGGTCCTTGAGAAGTATGTGGACTGCGTCCAATGGCCTTATCTACTAGACCACCAGGGCACAACCCAGGCTAGGTTAATTTTGCTTGGTGTTTGTATTCTCTTAAAGGAGGCACTGCTGAAATTGCCTGGCTAGCTTAGATTTTATTTGTTCTGTTTAGAAGGTTTTGGGTAGCTTCCATAATGGAGCACAGTTGAGTGTAAGCTACCCCAAATCTTCTAGCACCTTGTTTTCTATTCTCTTATGTTTAAGAACCTCTTAATGAAGAGGATCTCTTTAGCAACAACACGACAATTTGAGTAAGAAATAACTTGTACAAAGTGAGTTTGACTCACCCATCGGGCCAGGTGTGGAAATCAGGTCTTTTAGTTCAATGTTTAGTATTCTTAACCAGTCAGCTTCAATTCAACAAATAAAAATAACTGTCAGTCACTCTTTTTAGTGTTAACTGGCATTCCGTGAGTCCAGGGAACATCTTACGGAAGAGCACAGTAGAAATTTTTATTGCTTTGGAACGTTAAAAAAAAAAAAATTACAGGAACAAAAAGAAGGAAGTTAAGAAATGTGAAATGCTAGAGGAAAATGTTCCATTAACCTTTTTTTTTAAAGTTCATTGCTCTAGAGATTTGAGTAAATAAGTTATAGCAGAGTTTCATAAAGAAAATTGGCTATTTTTCCATTTGGTTTTTTTTTTTTTAAAGTTAAAAACTTTTCATTAAGTTATTAAGTAGATAACATGACCAATAAAAAGTCCTTTTGACTTAAAAGAAACTTTGGGGGCCACTGCCACATTAGGGTGGTAGATATTTTTTTTGTCTTTTTTTTTTTTTTTTTTTCCCCCAGGAAAGGTGCAGACAGGAATGAAGGCAAGTAGGTAGTCAGGCAGCAAGAGCGTTTCTGTTTCCATTTTAGTTGTTCATACTGGTGGTTTTTCCCCCCAGACCCAGGGTTTGAACCTAGGGGCATGTGACCTGCATCCTTCAGAGGTGGTTGATCTAACTGCTGCTCCACCAGAGTGTGCCCACTTTAGTGTTTTAATAATATACCCTTAGGTCACTTAGATCATCAGGACTATGTAAAAACTGACTTGAAATTTTTATTTTTCAAGGAAAGGTGCTGGCAGGAATGAAGTTGAGTAAGTAGGCAGGCAGGAAGAGTAAGGAGGAAGCACTTTATTTTAGTTGTTCATCTTGGTGGTTTCCTCTGGCCCCTGTCACAAATCCATGTCTTTGAGTTGTATGTGGACTGGGCCAGCCAAAGGCCACTGACCAAACCGCACCTCCACCACTCCACCAGGGCCTGCCGACTTGAATATTTTGCGTTTGTCTTCATTATTTTATATTAGCCAGTTGGCTCAGAATTGCAGTGAGCTAATTGATAGCCCTGCTTTTTCTAGGTGTATCTCCTAACAGTTGTACTTGAAATCCCTTGACAAAAATTTGGAATTTGAGGAGGGGATTATGGGAACGGAAGCAGTTGTCTTACTGAAATTACTAATTGCAGGGAGAGCTTTATTTAAATCTTTTGGAGCCTTATATCAAGCTCTACACTGAAGGCAGGCCTCTCTAGATAAGACACTCATACTTACTATGTTTTTATAGCTTAATCCAGCCTTTCTCAGATGCTCAAATGAGTTAAGTTTTGCAGAAAAGGAAGCTTCCTTGGGTTTCCTTGATCCTCTTACTATTTGGTTTTGTTACTATTTTGAGAATAATCCCTTATATCCTTCTTTCCTCTTATTAAGTCTTTTGAATAACAAGGTTTAAATACCTATCTTGTCCAAACAGGATTTGGCATAGGTGGCTGAAGAGAGAGGTTTTGTGGTGAGAGTTTTGGTTTTTTTTTACCTTCTTAGGTGATAAGGATTGACTTTATGCACCCTATGCTAATTATGTCTGTTTTGTTAGCATTTAGAAGTTTTGAGAACCTTTAGCAATTCTTAAAGCGGGGCGGGGCAGTCATTTACATTTTCTTGGAGCAGTCTTTCTCCAGCACTCAGGCTGTGATATTCAAAGAGTGAATGTCAAGCCATCACAGTTTCTGGCCCCCTTTAGGGATTTATTCTCATAATTTTAATCAAGGCCCACCTAGTGACTTAATTATAGGAGAAACTGGTTAAGCAATGGATCCAAAGCTCTATACCACCTCAAATCTTGAAGACCATTGAATATGTTGCCTGTACAGTTTAGCTTTCTTTAAAACTTTACTGTGTAATTTTTATGAGCCCCTGATGTTTTAATAAGATATTCCTGCTCTCTTCATTATAAGAATGACATTTTATTACTATTGAAGGTTGCTCTAATAGTTGAAAAATGCCCCTAATTGGTGTCATGTGATGTCTGTATTGTTCTCTGAACAAGTCTAGCTGTGGTTTTGCTTTTTTTGCTTTCTCCTCTGCAAGATTTTATTGCCGAACGTTTTTTCCTTATTTCTGTAGAATTTGCAGGGGTAGCATTTAATTCTGTTTTGCAACTTTTAATTTAAGTTAAAACGTGTAAAATGTCATTAGAAAATCAGTATAAATTGTACCCCTTGGGTTCTTGGTTGTAAACAAGATTGTTCTTGGTTAACTCACGCCTAAAAAGAATTAATCAGAAAGGAGTTAGGTTACTTAGAGCATTGACAAGAAAACAAGCAAATCTGCAACAAGACCTACATTTATCATCAGTTATTTTTAACAAAGGTTCTAAGACAATCCCAATGGAAAAAAAAAAAATCTTTCAACAAATGGCACTGGGACAACATTGCAAAATAATGATTTTAGATTCCTGCCTCACATTGGACACAAAAATTAACCAAAAGTAGATTGACCTAAAGGTAGCTAAAGCAAAATTTCTTGGAAGAAAATGTATGCATAAGTCCTTATGACCTTGGATTAGGCAATGGCTTCTTATTTATACCTCTGAAAACATAAACAAAGAAAAAACATTAATTGGACTTCATAAAAATTTAGAACTTGTGTGCTTCGAAGTACATGATCAAGAAAGTAAAAAAAAAAATCCCACTGAATGGGAGAAAATATAATTGGCACACCTTGGTGATTCAGCCATTTAGTTGACTGGGCGTAGTCCACATATATTCCAAAGTCCCTGGTTCAAGACCCAGGACCTGGGGGAACAACCAGGATTAGCAATGGGGTGCAAATAAGTTAAAATACTTCTTCCTCTCTCTTCCTGCCTGCCTACTCAACTTCATTCTTGCCTGTCCTTTCTGTTAGAAATAAAATCTTTATAATTGCTATATCTGATAAGGAACTAGTATCTAGAATATTTAAAGAACTGACAATTCGATAAAAAGACAACCCAACTTAAAGTTTTTTTAAGAATTTCAATAGCTTATTTTTCCCAGAGAAGATACACAAATGGCCAATAAGCACATGAAAATGTGTTCACCATCATTAATCATTAGGGAAATCCAAGTCGATGACTATGAGATACTGCTTCACACCCACTAGGATTGCTAGAATCAAAAAGATGGACAATAGGACGTGTTGGTAAGCAGTTGAAACCCTCATATTTTGGTGTGAATGTAAAATGATACAGCTTCTTGAGGAAAAAATTTGGCACTTCCTCAAAAATTTAAAGTTAGTGAGACCCAGCAAATCCACCTCTCCAAGGAAATGGAAAATCTATGTCTGTACAAACACTCTTTATGCAGATATTCACCGCAATATTATTCATAGTAGCCAAAAGATAGAAACAACCTCAGTGATCACCTGATGAAACAAAATGTGATGTATCCTAAAATGAAATAATACTCAACTGTAAAAAAAAAAGTATAGCATTAATGAAACTTGGAAATATGCCAAGTGAGTAAAAACTAGGCGTGAGAGGCCATCTATCGTATGACTATTTATATGAAGTGTCCAGACTAGGTAAGGATCCATAGAGACAGAAAATAGCTTGTGGTTGCCAGGGACTAGGGGGAAGCAGGAATGGGGAGGGACTGCTGATTGGTGTTGGTTTCTTTTTGGAATTAGGTAGTGGTGATGGTTGCAAAACCTTGTAACCATACTGAAAACACTGAGTTGTATACTATAAGAGGCTTGCACCTTTGCTACTTTTAACTGCATGAACCACAAAGTTACTTCCAAGACTCATGTTTTTATTCACTACACTTAGTTTTAAACCTATACTTTTTTTCTTTTTTTTCCTAATGGAAAGGTGCAGGCAGAAGAGAGGAGGAAGAAATATTTTATTTTATTTAGATGTTTATCTTGGTTGTTTCCCTGGGCCTGGGTCTTGAACCTCGAACCTTGGGGTATATATGGACTAGGCCTGGTGAACTAAACCACTAGGCCACAAGGCCACACCTATGCTATTCTTATGAGTCTCTGTAGCCCTTTTATTTCACAGGACTGACTCCAATTACCTGCGCTGTCTTGTTTTTCTCCTTTCTTAGATCCATTGATGAGATGAAACGGTTGGAGGAAATGTCATCTATGTTTCCGGGTTCTGGTGTTGGACGCCACCCTCCTGAACCAAGATCCCAAACAGAAGGAAGTGAAGATACAGGAAGCAAAGAGCAACCATGGGAAATGGTGATGGATAAGAAGCACTTTAAGCTGTGGCGGCGCCCAATTATAGGCACTCATCTTTACCAGTACAGAGGTGAGCCCAGCTTGTCTGCCTTGTTAATGTGTTTGATGATTGCCCGGGTGTGCAGAATTTCTGTTCCTCATGCCTCTAAACTGTTTCTCAGTTTAGTTTTGTTTAATTGTTTCTTAGAAATTTTGCCATAATTTTCTGTTTGTCTTTCCTCTGTCAGGTGATAATAATCCCAGTGTCTGCTTTGCTATACAGGTCATCTTTGTCTTATTTTGCTGCTTCAGTATTACTTGTAGTTTCTAAATCTGCCTCTATGATCTGTCAGTACACTATAATTGAAATTCAGTGAAGTGCAAAGAATAATGAGAGTATAGTAAAAATCTCTTATTTTTGTCATTCTAGTTTTTGGAACCTACACAGATGTGACACCCCGGCAGTTCTTCAATGTTCAGGTAAATTAATTTTACTTCCCAGATTTGGAGTCTCAGAGCCTAGAAACCCAGATTAACACCATCCATATGAATAATTTCCTTGACTCAGATTACGTAGACTTCAGTAGGTGGGCACATCTATCTCTGCACCTTTCATCATACATCAGATACCACTGTGGTAAACATTGGGTTTATAATTTATTTGCTCAGTGGGGATGAGATTGATCCTACCTGCCATGGGGCTTTTGGGAAGATCAGACTGAGAAATAGATTTGAATGCTTTTAAATGTTTTTTTATAAGCTTTTATAGCTTTTTTCCGAAACAGTTTAAGGGTCAATTACATTAGGTCTTTTGTTCTTAAATCCTTCAGTGTGGATTTCTTGTGTTCTCTTAACACTAACCGTGGCACCATTATCTGTCAGTAAATTTAACAGTAATGCAACTTTCACATAATCTGTTTTTTATTCCAGTTTTCTTTGTTGACCCAGTAATGTACTTTATAGCATTTTTCCTTTTAGTACAAATTCAGTCCAAATTTAGTAATCTGGGACAATTTTACATCTTTTTAAAATAAAGATGAAGAGTGTCTGTTCAAAAATTGCTTTCTTAGAGCTAAATTTGTCTGAAAAGGAGAGGTGGGATCACCCAGAATTCTATTAAAAAAAAAAATTTCCTTGGATTTTTCATTTATTTTGTTGGAATTTCAATAATTAGTTTGAAGCTTGTACCTAACACTCACCAGTAATATGCAAGTGCATACTCTCCCCTGAATTGTGTCAATTTATGTCTGTCTACATACCTACCAAAAGGAAAAGCACAGGCAAGAATGAAGGTGAGCAGGCAGGCAGAAGTATTTATTTATTTTACTTAGTTGTTCATCTTGGCTGTTGTCTCGGGTCTTGAACCAGAGACCTTGGGATGTATGTGGACTAAGCCTGGTGCACTAAACTGTTAGGCTACCAGGGTATGTCATATATCTTATTTTAAAATTTCCTAGTGATGCTAGAAATTTTAAAATAGATAAAGCTGGCATACCCTGGTAGAGTAGTGGTTAAGTCAGTTGCCTCTGAAGGAGTGTAGGCCACAAAATTCTGGGTTTGAATACCGAGTGGTGGGGTGGGAACAGCCACTGTCAACAACTAAATTAAAATAAAAGAGTGCTTCTGCCCCTTCTCTCTCTCTCTCCCTGCCTGCATGCCTCCCTACCTATTCACCTTCAAGTCTGCCTGCACTTTGCCTTTTAAAAAAAAATGCTTGCTTTTTTGTGTGTGAAGTATCTATTTATACTTAGACTTCTTGTTTAAGACTTGTAGAATTGTTTCACCCTTACATAGTTACATCATTATTGTATTTATTATTATAGTTGCCCCAGACATTCTGTTGTAACATTTTTTTCTTGCACTTTTGTTTGTCTTTTTTTTTTAATTTAAGGTTTTTTTTTTGTTTTTTTTAAAGATGGGAATGAAGGCAAGTAGGAAGGCATGAAGGTAGAGGAGGAAGAAACATTTATTTTATTTAGTTGTTCATTCTGGTTGTCCCCGGCTGCCTGGGTCTCAAACCCAGGTCCTGTGCATGTGGACTGCGTCCAGTGGCCTTATCTGCTAGGCCACCAGGGCATGCCTAAGGTCACTTTTAATGGTATTGACCTACAAGAAGGGATTTTAAAAGATTTATCTTTTAGACATTGACACTTTTTTAGGTTAGATCACTATTTCAGAATTGGATTTTGGATTAGACACCCAGGCATCTGGAGAAGACTTCCGTAGCTTTGTTTTAGATCGCTTGGGTCTTTATGGTGTTCTCTCTCTGCAGCTGGATACCGAGTATAGAAAAAAATGGGATGCCCTGGTGATCAAGCTGGAAGTGATCGAGAGGGACATGGTTAGTGGTTCTGAGGTTCTTCACTGGGTAACCCATTTTCCGGTGAGTAATTATACCTCTGGTTTTTACTTTTGTCACGTTCCTATAGACAGAGCACTAATCATTCCTCTCCATTTCTTTAGTATCCGATGTACTCACGGGATTATGTTTATGTTCGACGATATAGTGTAGACCAGGAAAACAATGTGATGGTGTTGGTGTCACGGTATGTGTGGGTCCTGATGAGTTCCTTTAGCTCTGTCCTTCGTTCATGCATATTTGGTAGGAGTTTAGAGTTCTCAGTGCCCTTATGCAGCCAAGGCTGCATCCAACCCAGCTAGAACAAGAGAGGACTGACTAGTGAAGTCAGGGAAGGTTGAGAGGATATAAACTTTTAATTAAACCATCTCTTTAGTTCCTTAATGTTAATTAAAATAGAAGTACTGATGTGCCCCCATGGCTTAGGCATTAAGCAAGCAGCAGCTAGGGCATAGACCATCTAAAGCCCAGAGACCTGGGTTCACACGCTGGGGTGCTGGGGAAGCAACCATAATGAATAAATAAGTAAAACTGCTTCTTTTGCTCTTCCATCCTTTCTGCTTGCCTTCCTTTTTTATTTTTTTCCTTAAAAAAAAAAGAATGTCCTGGCATACCCATGTGGCTCAGTGGCTCAGGTGGCAGAGATGCTTGAGTGTCACCATGTAAAGCCCAAGGACCCCAGAGGGGAGGGGGACCAAAATAAACAACTAACTACACAAACAAACAAATAAATAAATAAAATGCTTTTCCTTCTCTTCCTTTCATCCATCTTTCCTCCTCCTCTTTTCTTTCCTCCCTTTAAGGGAAAAAAAAGGTACTGTCTCAACACAAAGTAAGCCATGAGTCACCAAAGAAATTCACTTTGTTTTTGAATTAATTTCATTCTTCTTAGTGACTATTATTTTTAAAATGAGAGCCAGCTTTTTAGGTTTTTCATCTAACTTTAGTTTCCATGCTGTTTTGTATGTAGAACATTACTAAGAGTTTCCTTAATTTTTTTCCTTCCCAGTGCTGTGGACCACCCTAGTGTGCCAGAGTCGCCGGAGTTTGTAAGGGTCAGATCATATGAATCTCAGATGGTTATACGTCCCCACAAGTCATTTGATGAGGTGAGTTTTTATATCATCCAAGAGGCAGCTGAGTTTAGGTTTGCCAGATGAAAAGTAGATCCTTGAGCCCAGTGTATGGTGTTTCGTTTTACCTTTTACTACAGAAAATTTGAAATGTTTACAAAAGAAATAGAAATAGAGAGAATAGCATAATGAACCCTATGCATCTGTATATCCCTAGCTCCAGCAATGACCTGCTGAAGACCAAACCTGTTTTATCCCCTTGCCACTGCCCCCACCCTAAGTTTAAGGCAAATTCTAGCTTTGCTTGATAAGAGTTCTATAGGTATTTTAGTATTTCTTTCAAAAAGAAAAGAGATTTCTATAAATAACCTCAATGTCAACAATAATCCCTTTTTTATTGTGCAAGTTTTCCATGAATTTTTTTGCCCCTCACTCCAGCCCTCCTCAGTCTTAAACTCTGGTCTGCAGCTTTCATGGCCCATGATCATCATCATTTTTTTTTTTTTTAAAGGCAATATACAGGCAAGAGTGAAGGCAGACAGGGAGAAGGGAAGCAGAACTCTTTATTTTATTCAGTTGTTCCTTATTGGTTATTTTCCTGGTCCTGAGTCTTAAACCAAGGACCTTAGGGTGTGTGTGGACTATGCCTCGTTTAACCCACTAGACCACCAGGGTGCACCCTATGAATTTTTTGTAAATGGTTTATTTGAATCAGGATCCATATAAGATCCAGATCATCTCTTAAAATCACTAAGTTCCCTTTCCTATATATATATTTTTTTCTTTGCAGTTGTTAATTGAAGAAGCAAAGTTTTTTTGTCCTGGATCTTGCTGATTACATTCTCATAGTGTCTATAGTGTCATTAGCATGTTCTGTGTCCCGTGTATTTTCTGTTTGTTGTGGGTAAGATCCTTTTATTAGAAGGCAAATAAGATTTTACTGTTTGTGAATTTGTAAATGATTGATTGGTTTTCTCTATTTCCTCATTTTCGAAGTAATGAGTTAGGTATTTTCCAACTAGGTTCCTCTAAAAGTTGTTTCTTTTTTAAAGAAATGCCATTAGAAATTCACATTTGAACATGCTTGGTTAGTTTTAATCTGATGTAGTTATTGATACTAAAGTTGTTCCATTTTTGGCCATCAGGTAGCTCATCTGTTGACTCTAATCCTTTTGACCTGACCTCAGGAGTTCTCTTGCTTTCTGCTGCTAAAAGGTGTTCCACTTCTAAACCTGAAAATTAGCTTCTTCAGGAAATCTTACTTTCTTTTAAAGAAATGTCATTTAAATAATAACAGTTTGGCCTCTAGGAATACTGGATTGCTTAATTTTAGAAGTTAAAACTTAGTAATAAATTTTACTTGTTTTTTATAAAGACAGATCTTAATTAAGTATTCTAATACTTTTCATTCAAATTTAGGACTTTAAGAATTTTTATTTCCAATTTATATTTTTTAATCTATCATCTTTTCCAGTGCTGGAAAGCTAGTCATAACCCTCAACATCAATACTCCTTTGCTTTAACCTGAAATAGCACATACTAGCCTCAGAGTAGTATCAAAATCACCAGTAATGTAATGATTAAGAATTTGTATGTCCTTTTATTCCTAAAGACATGTACACTTAATGTACAAAATACTGAGTTTACTAGGTCTTCCCTTAATGGTTTTCCTGCCATAATTAGCTTGCTTTCTGCTTTTAATTTTTATGTATTGTTTTTTTAATTTTAACTTAAATTACGAAAAATGTTTGTGTTTTTAAAGTCAAACCTGTAAAGTAAGACATATTCTGAGTAATTGGTTCCTTCTATGCAGTTTCTTCACATCTTTTTATAGGTAGCCATTGTTTTCAGTTCTGGATTCCTTTTTTTAATATAAGCAGTGGTGGATGAAAACCCAGGTCTCAGGTTCTCAGTCCAGGTGTTTCAGGGGAAGAATAATTTAAAAGTCTTTTACCTGTAATAACTCATTCACTCATGTAACCAGCCTTATTTACTATCCCATCGATCTGACTTTGCCACTCCTGTCTCTTCACTTCCATAATATTCGGTCCATATTTCTGCTAAAGGCACTTTTTTATCTTGTTAAAAAGATGCTTCCCAGGGCAGGGATTGCCACTTCATTCTCCTTGTGATGCCTGTACAGTGCTAGATGTGTAGCAGATGCTCAAATATATGTTGAGTAAATGAATAAAAGATTAAGCAATTTACTGGGAGTAAAGGAAGTTGGATTTTGGTGTAAAGGCACCAGAATTTAAAGTTGTAGCTTTGCCTCCTGGAGTTATGACCATTTTGCTTTAAAAAGAGCTGACATAAAAATGGTTATGTCTTACTCCTTTTGGGGGAGCATAATTAGTTCAGACCTCTCCTAGGATCAGGATACCTCCAAGTTTTCTTAGTCCCCATGTCCTTCACTGTATCAAGCAATGAGAGAGATGAACTGGAAAGACAGGGAGTGCATGGGCCCTGTAGTAAAAGTTCTTGGTTCATCTTGACTGTTGTCCTCCGGAGTATATGGGTGACATTGGGGAGTTACTTAACCTCTTTTTGCTCAATTCCTCATCTGAAAAATGGAGGATACTAGTACCTACATTAAAGGATTGTTGTGAGGAGCTGAAGCCATTCCTGATACATAGTAAAGTGCTATGTAAATGTTTGTTGTTGGCGTGCCCCGTGGAGCAGCAGTGGGGGAAACAACCAGTGTAAACAACTAAATAAATATACGTCCCTGCATGCGCACACTTCTCTCTGCCTGCCCACTTGTCTACTCGCCTTCATTCCTCCTGCACCTGTCCTTTAAAAATAAAGAAGTTTGTTGTTATTTTTAATATTAGTATTAATAGTAGGGTTAATACTGCATTTTGGTTAAGTTCAAGATCTTTAAGCACTTAAGTGTTGGGATCCTCAAGATTGCCTCCATATTTGAACACTCACTAGCAGGACTCAGGATTCAGCATATAGATGTACTAAATGACTAAGAGTGAGTGATAAGGATATATGCCCTATTATAAGGGAAATGATACAGGTGAAGTCTAGGAGAATCCATGCAAAGGCCTCCTTTTTCTCTCCCTCCCACAGGAGACTACACAGAGCACAGTCCTTTCCTACCAACAGAAATGCAGCAGCATGTATGATATTTCTGTCTAGGGAAGCCCATTAAGACTCAAAGCTCAAAATTTTTGGCGGGGGCTGTTCACATAGGCACTCTTCACTTAGCATATCAAATTCCAGATCCCCAGAAGGGAAACAGGTGTTTGGCATAAATTGCATTGTTTGCAAAAACAGATGAGGCATAGGGACCCATCCTTAGCAGTTAGTTTTTGACTGGAGCACTCTGGGAGTCCAGTTTCCCAGCGCCAGCCAAAGGCCGACCTTACTAGCTGACTGGTCTATGGATAGCAATATCTTAGGTCTTAAGTGTCACTCTTTTTTCGCTCTTTCATTACTCAGGGTGAAAAAATGGTACTCTCTGCCCCAGAATTAGATCATAGTTATTCTGTGCTTTTGGGTATGGAGTTTGTGATGGGTAATTCAAGTACCTTCATCTTTGTTGTTCTCTTTTCCAGAATGGCTTTGACTACTTGTTGACATACAGTGACAATCCCCAAACTGTGTTTCCTCGCTACTGCGTTAGTTGGATGGTTTCCAGTGGTGAGTGGACACTTGTATACATGGCCTGGAACCTGGGTTGAGCATGTATTTTTCTCTAACTTCTCTGTAGTAACAAGAAGACTAGTACTTGTCTCACTGGAACTCTGTTAGGGAAATTAAATATCCTTCCATGTTCATTTGTGAATATATGAAAATATTGAAGTACTATCCTAGGGTTTGGGGAGATAAGAATTCTAGAGTCTCAGAAAGAAACTTGTGCGTGTGCCCTGCTGGTCTAGTTGTTAAACCAGGTGCAGCCCACATACATTCCAAGCTCCCCAGTTCAAGACCCAGGGCCATGGAAACAACCAGTGATCAAAAACTGAATAAAATAAAGTGCTTCTACCTCCTCATTCTTCCTGCCTGCCTGCTCACCTTCATTCCTGCCTGTACCTTTTCTTTAAAAAGAAAAGAAAAGAAAAAAGAAACATTCCCAGAAGATAATTTTAAGAATATTTGCTTAATGCCTTAAATATGGACTGTGTGTCTTAAGATGTTTAAAGCATTTTCTTAGACAATCGGAGGGCATGAAGTCTGGCATAGAGATGGGTCGTAGGAGCGTTGTCTGGAGAAAGAGCTACTTCCTGTCCTAATAAAGACTGTATGTCTCTATATGTCTTTGTTGTATATGTAGACTGTAATTGCACCTTGCTTTTCCCTTTTTTTCCCGCCTTGCATAAGGTAGCCTTGAGATTTTTTTGCTGGTTCCCTCCTTGAAACTTCTTATACTTCAGGGGGGTGAATGGAGATGAGATTAGGTATTTCTGTGTGACATTTGTCTTAATAAAATTGGCCGATATTTAGGCTGTGACACTGATAAGTGATGTTTTAATCATCTAAAGGAGACCCTTTGGGGCTTAATATAGCTTAATAGGTAACCCTTTTCAAAGGATTGGAGATCATGGTTTGTTTTCACTCCTTATACAGTTTGGGAGACAACTGTCACTCTCAGGTTAGCAATCAGGCTTTATCTCTAAGGAGGAATTGACTCCCTACCCTCAAAGTAATTAGGCCTTCTCATTTGAGCTGCTTTATGCGTCAGCTTACCCACATTTTCCTCTCTCCTGACAGGTATGCCGGATTTCCTGGAGAAGCTCCACATGGCCACACTGAAAGCCAAGAACATGGAGATCAAAGTAAAAGACTATATCTCACCTAAGCCTCTGGAAATGAGTAGTGAATCCAAGACCACCACCCCATCTTCTGAACGGAAGAAGGAGGGTAGTTGTGGCCCTGCCCGGATTGAGTATGCTTGAAGGGCTTTGGGATAAGAAGGGACACGCTTCTAGCCCTATCTTGGTCCCTTATCACTGTGCTGCAGAATGGGGACATGTATTAGAAGGCTCTGCTGTAACCACTGGTGCAAGATAATTCACTGACTGGTGTGTGACTTCATTCAGAGCCCTTAGTGCTTTTTATCCAAACAGAGAAGGAGGCATTCATGGGGGTGTTGTAATACTCTCAGGCCAAGCATTTGAATTCAGTATTTCACTGCGCTTACCTGGAACAAGCCTCACCTTAGGCCCGAGGGACAACTTCAGTTTGCATCTTCTGAGTAGTTTCCTTTGCCAACATTCCAGTTCCCATCATTGGTTCTGCAGCAATTCTGGATTTCCTTCAGTTCTGGTGGTCCAACTGGCAAGTCAGTTGGCTGTAACAGTCTTTGAGTGAGGTGTCATCAGGGGTGTTCTTGGTAACAGTCCTCGCAAATGGATGTGAACTGTTACTTGGCAGTATAAGTGCCTTGTCTTCACCTTGCTTTTATCTTTAGGGATGTAAGGTTTGTTCCAAGAACTTCCTCCTGGCCTCCCAAATACCACACCATGATTTACCATACCCAGGGCAGTTGGCTTTGGATTGACCAGTTCTGTATTCAGGCACTAGTTTCAGTTGGGGCATCACCTCCTTCTAAACCTTAGTCCATTTACTAAGAACACTGGAAAGTGAATCCTGTTAGAAAATAGTTTTGTATCATCAGTATTTCAATAGGGGTAGTGGAGATACGCAAAATATCAAAAGTTAGCTCAGGTTTGGTTTTGTTTCTTTTAAATTTGTGTCAAAATGTAGGAATTGGGAAGCTGAATGATACTTCTCTCTAGTCCCATTATATAGAAAACATCACTTTGATCTAGATATTATTTTTCATACTTCAGGTTTGACCAGATCCTTAGGACTTGTTCACCTTTGAAGGCTGAGGGTGGAGAAATGGGGGTTGGGCCACTCTCTCGGAACTGTCAAAGCTGTGGATAAGCTGTGTGAGCAAGTAGATCCAGTCTTGCCCTAAATATGAATATAATTGGGTTGTGACATGTCATCCTCTTGTTACTCTGAATAATTTTCTCTCCTTTACAGCTGAAATTAAATCAAATTACTACATTGTTGAGACGAAGTCACATTTCGCTGATACCAGTTTGACCTTGCTGCTTTGGCTTATGGTCATGCTGTTATCTGTCTGGAGAATAGGGATCATGCTTTAAATTCTCCCTCTCCTTTTTCCTTAGGATTTAAACAGCCAGATTTTTCCGTTTTTCCCTGCTTACTACCCTTTTGTGTTGAAAAAGGGATCTAATTCTGAGATGAACTTAAACCTCTCTCTATTTTTTTGCCTGGTAATTAAGCACTGTGCCAGGGAAATAACTGCCCCTGTTTAATGTCTTGCCTTCTCTGAGTTATTGGCATGGAAGAGAGATGCATCCAGTAGTTCTAGCTTCTTTTCATTGATCATTTCTCTCTCATCCTTAGAACCCAACAAAGCGTCCCTGAGTTATGTCTGAGTTTTGCGCCTATGACTGTTGGGCATCTCTGATCTGAGTGAGAGTGTGATTGTATCGGGTCTAAGGAGTTGTATCTTGCTCATGTTGTGATTTTTGGCAATTTGACTCTACTTGAGGTCAGTTTGTATAGTTACTTCAGTCATTGTAATGATTTCACTCCTAACTGACATTTTTATCAAACATGTGAATAAACACATAAAGATTGGTACCGAAGAGTGCTTGTGTTTGTCTTTGGGCCGATGGTGTTGGGAACTTTGGCATAATGGGTTTATCTTTTCTTTGTTATCATAAAATTGAAGAGAAAGGTGTGTCTACCTAAAGAGTTGGCACATGGAAGTGGTAGGGTTTATTCTTTCTCGATAGTGGTCTACGCACAGCTAACCACCTTGTAAGATCATGAGTGACTTGGCAGCTGAAGAAAATCCCATCTGTTTACACTTCCTTGTCTTGATCTACTAATCCACATCTTTTACTTTTAAAGAAGGATCGTTGTGGAGGAAACCAGGGCTAGAATTTTACTGATGGTAAAACTTGAGAGAGGAAATGGTAGGGGACGCGAACCAGTACGAGGTCTGGAGTTGGGCACTGGGGCACCTTGACATTCTGTTTGAAGAGGGAAGGTGTGAAATCCCTGAGCTCAGACTCAATTTTCAAGTGGGAGCAGGGTCACACAGGCAATCCTGCTATAATGCGGATTTGTTCCAAGGCAAGTGGAATGTTAGCGAACACATGGAGTATAATGTGAAATTTGAGTTTGTCTGATTCTGCTCATGGGAAACATTGAGTGAACACAAAGCACGCCCAAACAATCGCAGCTTTTTCCTCCAAATTGCTCTGATCACTTGGAAGTGATCATTATTGTTAGAGATTGTATGCTTCAGAGAGCGCGTGTGTCTGTAGAAGCTTAGAGGTGGTTCCACCTCTGCCCTGCTATGGAGGTCCCTGCTTAACATCCCTGACGTGACTGTCCAGGCTTTGCACGAACACTTCCACCCAGTAACAATTGGGTCCCATTGAGAGCAGCATTTACATAGCTGGACAGCTCTGCCTTCCAGGAAATTTTTTATATTGAGACCAAATATGCCTCTTCATAGTGTCTTTCAAGGGTCAGAGCTCTGTCCTTGAGCAGTGTAGCACACACTTCTATTGAATGGTACTTCACATTTTAGAAGAGAGTGCTCATGTGACCTGAAGTTTTTTTCGGGCTTTATGTCATCAGCTTCACATATAAAAAGAAAATAGTCCTCCAACTTTTTATTTTCATATACCCTGAACAGTTGGAAAAATAAAGATATTAGAGCCTTAAGAGCTTGCTGTGGTGAGTACTCGTTTTCTGTGTATACTTTGCTATGGAATGAACTGTCCCCTTAAAATTTATAAGCTGAAGCCCCAACCCCCAGTGTTATGGTATTTGCAGCTGGGATTTTTGGAAGTTATCAGGTTTCAGTGACGTGAGGGTGAGCCCCATGATGGGACCATGCCCTCACCAGCAGGGATACCAGTCTTGTTCTCCCACTCCACCTTGTTGGTTTGAGGACACAGAAAGCAGCTGTCTATAAACCAAGGATCGCTCTCACCAAGACAGAGTTGGCTGGCACCTTAGTATTGTCTTCTAGCCTCCAGAACCATGAGAAGTAAAAGCTACTCTATATTTTGTCATGTCAGCCCAAGTAGACTAAATATACTTTCATGACCACTTGAAAGTAGTTGCAGACATGGCATTTCACCCCTAATACTTGATCATGCCTTTTAATAATATGGATGTGTTATGTGATTGTTACAGTTAGCATGTGATGTGATTTCTAATCATTCAGCCCATATCAGCATTTCCCCAGTTGCCTTCCAAGTCCGGGATCCAATTAAATACTGTGTTGTTTTGTCTTTAGTCAATAGCAGCTAAGTAGCTCTGCCAGTGATGGCCTGCCCGCCTTCCTAATGTAGCTTCGTAGCAGTTCCAGATAGTGTAGTGCAGTATAGCGAGTGGGTCTCACTAGCTTGCAGCTGGGAGGGTGTTGTGTTTTTTTGGTCAAGGAAAGGTGCAGGCAGGCAGATAGGCAGGCAGGCAGGCACATAGGAAGGAGCATTTTAAACAATTCATTGTTCATCTTGGTTTATTGTTCAGCTTTGAAAGCTTCCATACCTGGGTCCCACTCCAGACCAATTACATCAGAACACTGGGGGTGAAAGTGTTCAATGTTAACACAATCCAAAGGGTGCAAAATTAGGTAGCAGTTTCCCTTGATCTGCATACTAAGATACACTGGCGGCATGAATTTGTCACTAGTCTTGTCACTGCTGATCTGTTAGGATCTGCTAGTACTGGCCACCATTATTGATCACTTGCTGTGTTGGGCATCATTGCTTCATGCTTTTATGCACGATCTCATCTAATTAGGCTGACCATATTTCCTTGAAACAAAAATAGGACATTTGGATGGCAAAAATGGGATAAGGTTATGCTCTGGAGACTAAGGGGAGGGGAGGAGGCAGAGCACCAGGCCAGCAACAAGTAAGTGCTATGTGATATTGTGATGGTATTGTGATGACGTGTGGTCTGGTGGGATTTCATACAAGTGGCCAGCGCCAGTGCAAGGAATTTTGGCACCACAGGCAAAAATCAAATTTGCCATCCCTATACGTCCCACTCCAAATGTCCTACCTAAAACATGCTGCTTTAACCATCTCAGTGCCAGAAATGCCCAATAACCCCCACAGAGCTTACATGCAACCCAACCATGCTGAGTGTTCTCCCTTTAAAGAAACAGGTTCCTGGAGCTTGGAGGGGGACTCCTCTTACCCCAGCTCCTATTTTCCCACAGCGGGCGGGAACAGCGGTAGCAGCCTCGACCCTCTGCAGCTAGCTCTTTAACACGGGCAAGAGGGACCGCTACTTTTGTGCTCCCTAATAAACTGGGTAACTCAGCTGCCCCTTTTGCCCCATGTTTATGATAGCCCTGGTTTATTAAAAATGGAACAAAATTGATGGGATGGTTGGGAAATATGACAAAAATAGTGTCCAGTTTAAAACGGTGTGTATGGTCAACCTACATCTAATCCTACATTAGCCCTGGAGTGTAGCTATCCCTGTTTAGAGAGAGGAAATGGCATCAGAGGTTAAGTAATTCTCTTGCTCAAAGTCACACAGGAAGTAATAGGGTCAAATGCAGAACTTGTTTTGACCTTTCCAAAGACACCTGTGGTATCCTTAGGTTGGTTTCTCATAAATGCTGTCATGCTAGATTCCTTCCTGGGATGGTTGACTTATTTCGACACTTGAATCAGAGGCTTTCTTTTTATTCATCCTTGTTAGATTTTATGTGATAGAAACCTACCCCTAACCCCTAGTTCCAGCATCCAGTTGCTAATTGTTTGGTGATACTCTAAGCATAAATCTGATTTCTCAAAAACTATCAGAAATACACTGCCACTATGACACAGGCTATTATAATGAAATGGGGCCGTCTTGAAGACATACCAAGGTGACACCTCCTAAAAATGTTTACAAAGTGACCAGCCTATATCTGGCATGGCAAGACAGGAGTTTGGAAATTGTTTTTAAATGAAAATACTCTTCATAAAAGCTGGGAACTGATTTCTAATAAATAAACCAGAAAGTGTAAAAAAAAAAAAAAAATTAAACTAGCACGTGGATGGAAGTGGCCTTAATGTAAAATGTACTTGCTCCTAGAAGCAGTGGGTGCTTGATACAGCATCATTCCCAAAGAACCCCCAAGGCCATGTCACAGTTGCTTTAATAACCTCATGGTTGATTCTGGTACACAAATGCCTTAAAGTTATTTTCAGGCACACCCTTGGGACTCAGGCAGTTAAGGTGTGGACCATATTAAGTCCAAAGGCCCAGCTTCAAGAGCTGGGGCTGGGGGGAAATAAATAAAATACATGACAAAAAATTTTTTTTCAAACAGATAAATTACTGAACTTATTTACTTTTAGAGTCTAATTACATCTAAAACTGTAGTGTTTAAAAGTAGTAATATGGGTGTTTTTCTGGTTAATGTAACTTACCACATATTAAAGCTTTGCTGTGCACAACAGTTAGCATTATATTCAGCCTTGTGGGACAAAACTGCCAATATGGTTGAAACAAGACTAGGCTTGATGTTTTTTTGTGAGTAGTCAGCACATGGCTGCTTGTCTTCCCAGACCCAGACTCCTGCTATTTTGCCCCACCTTTATCACACGGGGTAGAATCACATATCAATCTCAGAATGAGACCTATGCATAGTGTTTTTAAGTTCCCTAGACTTCTGCTATGTGGTAAGATTTGAAAGCCATTGGTAATGCGGTTAAAAGTATGGGTCTTGAGCTCAAGCTCAGTGACCTTGAATAAGACATCTAATAGTGGACTGAACCTGTGCTTTTCCTCACCTGCAAAAGGGTAGTATGAACACTTAACCTTAAAAGGTTGTACAGATTAAAGTAAATACACAAAGTACTTAGAATGCTGCCTGGAACATAGTATATTTTGGTGATGTTCTTTTTTCCAGGTTACATTTCTGCATACAGAAATGCCCTTCCCAAAATGTGGGCCCCAGGACTGAGTGGATTATTACCTGGCAGCAGAACATCATGAGGACAGGGACTGTGTCTGGTTGTTGCCCACTGAATCCTCAGCCTGTGTGGGATCTGCTCTGCCTCCAGCCATCATATCTGTGTTCCATCAGGGCAAGCAGCAAAGGGAGAAGAGAAAGTCTTGAGAACATCCCAGAATGACACCATTTCTGCATACAGCCCAATGGCCAGAAATTAGTCAGGACTATATTGGACTGGTGGGAAATCATCTGTATTTTAAGCAACAATCTACCCAGTTAAAATTCAAAGGAAATTTTGCTCAAGAAGAAAGGGAGAATGGAAATGGGGACAACTGGCAAGCTTTGCTACATTCTAGATAAAATATGCTCACCTCGACTTGGAACACACCACTTTAAAGACTGGATTCAGTTAAAAAGGCAAAAACCCCAGTAGATCGTCGAGTTTGTTAGGGCTGCCATGACAAAGTACCACAAACTGGGGGACTCAAACAACAGATGTTTATGGTCTTCGGGTTCTGGAGGCTGCAAGTCCAAGATCAAAGTATTAGCAGGACTGGGTCTTTCTAGGGCTGTGGGAGAAGCTGCTCACACCTCTCCCCTGGCCTCTGGCATCTGGCCACAATCTGGGAATCCTTGACTGGAAGATGTCCACGTGGGGTTCTCCCTGTGTCCACACCTGTGTCCAAATGTCTCTTTCAGTAAGGATACTAGTCAAGAATTATTTAGAGGTAGGAGGAAGGCAGGAATGAAGGCAGGCAGGCAGCAGGAGAGAGGGGAGGAAGAAGCGTTCATACATTCATTTAGTTGTTTATGTTGGTTGGTCACTTCCGTCCTGGGTCATGAACCCGGGTCCTTGGGCTTTATGTGGACTATGCCATCCAGAGTGGCAGACTTGAACTGCTGAACCAACGGGGCGCACCAACATGAATTTTGAGGTCACAAATTCAGTCCATAACAACAGGAAATCTGAAAATAATTCAAGAATAATTTTTCAAAGGAATTGGCTGGAGGCCACTGCTCCCACAGAACCCAGAAGGTGCCTTGCCTGGTCGTGTCACCCATCCTGTAGCTTCGCTGTGGCAGCAGCAGAGGGCAGTGCTGCGCTCCGCCAGGAGCCTCTGGTTGCTGGGCTTGACATCTCATAAAAACCAGCTGTTCATTGTAGGTTGACTTGGGCACTGCCACCTCGCCCCCTCAAAACCCTGGCTGGCAGCAAGACCTATGAATAAATGAGAGGAAGTGGTTCAGACGACCGCAACCTTTGGGTCTATGTAGTAGGTTGGTGGGAAGTGGAGGCTGAGGGCAAGTGGGAGATGCACAGGCACCCAGCGCAGTGCCTGGGAGTTGTGAGTGGGAGAAAGACCCAGATAAGGCACAGCTTTGATTTGCCGCCTCCTCCCTCAAAAACTTCCTGCTCCCGGTAGCCAAGCAAGTTCCTATCTGAGAAGGCAGGAGGGTCTCCCCCAGACCCAGCCCGGACTGGTAGGCCAAGGGCTGGAACTAGCTGCTGGACATTCCCATCTTCCTGTATAATCCCCGCATTGCCTGCTCTCCTTCGTGTTTGTTGCTACCTGTGTCTAGAAAAGAAGGCATGAGGCGGTCGCTGTCAGCAGGGGATGATTGAAGGCCCACTATGTGTCTGATGATTTTCAAGAGAATTCTGAAGAAGCTTGAGAACCAGCACTGAAGGTGACAAATAGCAGAGCACCAAGGACCATTGGGCGCCAGTTACGCGTTTATTTTATGCAGAAGATATAAAGGAAAAACATCCATAATCTTCACACGCCAGAAAGTCAGTGACATCAGTGTCTTCTTCCTTCCTTCCTCCCTTCATTTTTTTTTTTTTCAAGGAAAGTTATAGGCAGGAATGAAGGCGAGTAGGCAGACAGGCAGGAAGAGAGGGGAGAAGCAGCACTTTATTTTATTTAGTTGCTCATCTTGGTTTTCCCCCTTGACTATGATCTTGAACCTGGATCCTTGGGATGTATGTGGACTGTGTCTGGTGGCCTTATCTGCTAGGCCACCAAGTTGTATCCAGTGTCTTTTTCCTATAGTTATGTCTATATATAGCATTTCTTTTTCCTTTTTGTTGCTGCTTTTTTGGTGCATAGAGTTTACAAAGTCAACTAGTTAAAATGTGTTGTGAAACCCTCTCCCCAACCATTTCTCCTCCCCGTGGGACAGCCAGTTCCACCTTTCACCAGGGACCTTTCGGGTGCATATCTCCGTGTCTCCAAGTAATGTGCTTCTATTTCCTCCCCTTGACTTTTCATTTTAGGTCGTTATATGAAGATTTCTCTCTTCCTTCCGCATCCTCCACCCTCCCTACCCCCTCGTCCTCTCCTGGTAGTTCTGTGGAAATTTAGCAAGAGCATTATTCAGTATCTATGTTGTTATGAGCATAGACATTTTAGTCACAGATGAGCTAGGACCCTACACTTTATTTTCCTGGGATGAGTACTTCATTTTCTTTGCTCCACTGCTGTGTTCTTTTCGCACATTCAGCTCATCCTCGGTGCGGATTGTGATCTCTGGGTACTCAGTTGTGTCAGGTAGTCTCACAAGTTCCCCTCCCCGAGGAGGTCAGGGTGGGTGGTGCCCCGCGGGTGCCTGGTGCCCCGCTGGTGCCCGCCACCTGCCTTTTCCTTCCACATGAGATTCCAGATTAAATAGTTCTAAGTGAACAGCCGAACACTTTTCCAAAATGGTCACATTTTTTATTTCCACAACAAGCAGAGGGACTATATGTGAATTCTAATTATTCCAACTCCTGGCTAAAACTTTTCATGGACAGTCTTCTCATTATAGTTTTAATGTGCATGTCCCTAATGGCTAGCAATGTTTAGTGTCTTTTTATGTGCCTGTTGTCATTCATGTAGTTTCTATAAAGTGTCATTTGAAATCGTTTACTCATTTTTATTGGGTTGTTTGTTATACCTATTATGCTGTACATTTTAAAATGTATTTCATTTTTTCTCCTTTTCTATTTTTTTTTTTTTATTATTAAGGAAGGGTACAGGCAGGAATGAAGGTGAGCAAAGGCAGGCAGGGAGAGAGAGAAGGGTAAAGAAGATGTGGTACACATATGCAATGGAATACTACACAGCCCTTAGAAGAGATGAAACCCTGCCATTTGAATCAACATGAATGGATCTAGAGGGGATTATGCTAAATGAAATAAAGCACAAGAAATAAAATAGATCCCAGATGACCTCACTCTTAGCGGGAACATAAACAGACAAAGGAACACAAAACAAAAACCAACCCTTGGACACTTGCAGTAGAACTAAGGTGACCAGTAGGGAAAGGGACAGGGGTGGAAGAAGTGGTGGCAGAGCCCACTGGACAGTGGTGAAGAACACGTGGTGATGTGGTGAAGGGCAGTGTGAGGTGACATATATCTGAGAAATAGGGAACCTGCACATATGAGTTTATTTTAATTTGAAAAACAAATTAAAACAAGTTACTGCATAAAATTCTAGGAAAAAAAAGTTATAAAATGATAGCTTTCAAAGAGTTTGTAGTTTTGACAAAGTCCAATCTAACAATTTTTTCTTTTATGTTTTGTGCTTTTGTGTTCTAGAAAGCCTTTGCCTAAATTAAGGATGCAAAGATTTCTCTGAAGATTTCTTCTAAACATTTTATAGTTTTAGATTTTACATTTCTATCTGAAATCTGTTCAAGTTAACTTTTATACCTGGTGTGAGGTAAAAGTGGTGTTTGACATTTGGCATAGTTCTAATTAGCCCTAGTGCTACATGATTATATATATCCACATTGTGTATTATTTTATATTTTATGTGAGGTAGAATGGAAGGGAAGTAGCCCCTAGTTTTTTAATTTTTCTCCTCATTCTATCAAACCTATCTCACATCCTTTATAGGGAAGATTTTTCTGATTCTTTGCGCTTTATTTTTTTTTAATTTTCCATATTTTATTTTTTTATTGCAATAATTTTATTTTACACATTAAAATAAACTGATAGATATAGGTTCCCTGTGTGTGCATTTTCCCATTCCTCAGATAGGCCAACACACCCTGCCCTCCACCACATTACCAAGTGTTCTTTACCGTTGTCCAGTGGGCATCACCATCACTCCGCCCCCCACCCCAGCTTTGTGCTTTCTTTTTGAATTAATTTTTGTGAATGGTATTGGAGAGTAGTCTAACTTCATTCTTTTGCATGTGGCAATCCAATTTTCTCATTAGCATTTATTGAAAAGACTTTCCTTTCTCCATTGTATCTGTTGGCTCCTTTGTCGTAGATTAACTGACCACATATGAGTGAGTCAGTTTCTGGTGATTCAGTTATATGCCACTGAAAAGTATGGAATACTTCAAAATTCACAAGTCATCCTTGCTCAGGGGTCATGTTAATTTTCTCTGTATCCATTTATAATATATGTTCTACCAAAGCGAGCACCGTGCTTTTTAAGGGTAAAGAGACAGGGAGATTTTGATAGTATGAAGAATCCGGCATACATGTTTTTAGGCCTAGGAATAAATTTAGCCAAGGAGTGAAAGACTGATGTACTGGAAACTATAAGGCATTAATGAATAGCATTGAAGACACAAATAAATGGAGATACTCCATGTTCATAGACTGGAAGAACTGACGTTGTTAAACTGTCTACCCAAGAAATCTACAGATTCAGTGCAATCCCTGTCAACATTTTTCTAGGGGTCAGAACTGAAAGCGGAAGGAGAGACAGGAGTTCCGGACTTGGCAGAGCCTGGGAGTAGACATGGTGGGCCATGAAGTGCCGTGGACAGGAGCAAGGGTGTTTGTTCTCTCTGGGTAGGTGCTTGAGACACGGCAACATGCTTTGGCTTCAATAGATGAAAATATGATGGGGAAGCTGAGCAGTAACACAGTGCCTAAATGTGAGGAGGTGTCCTCCTCTCCCCCTGGAGTTGGCACAGACCATGCTCGACTGAAGGCAGCAGAAGCTCCTAGAGCAATGGCAGGCAGACTTAGGCCCAGCAGGAGCCCCCCTCTGCATGGGAAAGGCTGGATTTCCCAGAAGATGCTGGTCCTGAGGCCAGATAGGTGAGACCCCCCTCGGTATCCAGGATCCACAGGTAGAGGATGAACAGGCTGCACCAGACTGTTGGAGAGCTGAAGAGAAGCTCAGGACCTCAATGTGGTAGGTGGCAGAAAGCAGAGGGATTTCACAGAGCTACATGTGAGATGGGAACAGGGGATCAGAGCAGGGCCACGGAGTGGGTTTGTCCCATTGGAAGCAAATGGGCTCTCCAGCGGAGGCAGCCTGGCCGCACTGGTCTGGGTGGTGCTGTGGAACAGTCCTACCAGCAACTTAGTGGTTAACAAAGACTCAGGGCAGCCTCGATACCTGGAGTGCAGAGTTGTCCCTCAGCAGCACTGGGAAAATCCCATGGGGCTTTTTAGTGCCACAGCCTGGAAGTGACATTTCTTTGGCTGGAGTGAGTCACATGGCTCTGTCTGCCTGTAGGAGAGTAGAGAAGGGCCAGCCTCCCAGCAATTGGAGACCAGTGACCACCTGTCATGTCCATCACAGGATATGGGGTGCTGTGTCTGCAAGTTAGGGCTGGACTTCTGGTTCAAACTGGGTTCCAGCCCCACCTCTGGACTTGCCCTGGAAGGGGCATATTGATGGAGACACCAGGGCTCCGGGGGCTGCTGCCCTCAACTGGGGGGCCGTGGACATGGAGGAGAGGGGGTCAGGTCCCTCTGCAGTCTGAAGAGGGACTGTGTACATACCCAGGGCTCCCACCCAAGGCCAAGCTGGGCTTACCGCAGGCCTGTTTTCAGTAATGGTTTTCATTTAGGGCTTACAGGGAAGGGGGAAAGTGACCAAAAATGAGCCGAGGTGGTTAATGGGCAATACTTGACTGTCTTCTCCCTTCTTTCTGTTTGTTACAAGTTTCTACAGCATCGATGGATTTCTGGGACAAATAGGGAAAATGGCAAATGTTGTGTGATGGATGTGTGCAGGACAGGAGTGCAGGACAAGGTTCCTGTCCCAGGAGAGGGCTTTTCACCCTGGCTTGGGGTCTCAGAACCTCCCTGGTCCTTCTGTTTGTTCCCTAGTTACCAGCTTTCACTAGTGAACCAACCCCTTGGATTCCCACTTGGTTACCGGGGAAAGTGGGACTCAAGGCACGTAAAGGTATTGGCCAAGGTCACTGCATTTTAGTGGGAGAAGCTGGGCTCCAGCCCAGCCTCCTGTCCTGACCTGACCTTCCTCCTCACTCCTTCCTCTCCGCCTCCACCTAGGAGACCACATTTGACAAGGTGAAGACAATCTCTTCAGGAACACAGACTGCAGTGTAAATTCCTCCAAGCACCTAAAAATTAGAAAACAAGAAAAGAGGTCTCTCCCACTAGAGTGAGCCAGGAAGGAGGATGTGAAAACCCAGGTGGCGGGGGTGGGGGCCCAAGTCTTGGGGCCCAGAGTGTCAGAGGGTGGAAACAGGATGTGAGGGAGTAGGGAGGGGGCTGTGAGAAGAAGGTGCTCCCAGCAAAGGCAGCCACCTGGTGCGGCTTGTTCTGAGCCACGGAAAAAGACCCTGGGCTGTGTGGGAGTGGTTACATCCTGCTCCTGACAGGCCTCCCCCAGCCCTAGCTCCCAGCCAGGGCAGAATCTGAGCCCTGGGCTGGGTGGGCGGTGAGAGAAGGGCAGGAATGTCACCTATCAGAGAGAGAAGGGTTTTTTTTTTTCCCTTTTAAAGGAAAGGTGCAGGCAGACAGGTAGGAAGAAAGAGGAGGAAGAGCCATTTTATTTTATTTTAATTTACACTGGTTATTTCCTTCTGGACCCAGGACTTGAATCCAGGGGTATGTAGTCTGTGCTCCTCTGGAGCCAATTGATCTAACTGTTCTTCACCAGGGTGTGCTGAGGATTAAGTCTTACCAAGGGCTCCCTACTCTCCCAAGTTACTCAAGGGCAGAAACCAAAAATGAAGGAGAAACAGGGCCAATAGCTCACTCAAAGTCCATCCAGCTGACACGGATGGAGGACCTACTACGGCCAGGCCTGGACCAGGAAAGTAAATCTTCCAAGTGCGGCTCCCTGACATCACGGAGGCCCAAGCATTGGGTGGGCTCCCTGATGAGGCCTATGAAGGGTAGCAGGGAGCCTGGTCTCTGCGAAGCCCGGGAGAGGCCTTTGATTCATCCCCAGGGTCTTCAGGAAGTGAACTCTAAGGGGAGTTTGTCTGAGGCAGGGGCAGCCAGCACAGGTGAGGAGGGGGCAACTGACTTGAGATATGCAGGTCATTGACACTGGGGGTCTCTTTTTGCCCACCTGGCCTGAGCCCATCCCCTTGGCCTGCTCAGGGCTTGCAATTACCCCTCTCCCATACAAAGTGTATTAATACTCTAAAAATTGAAAACCAATGATACCAAATTTACAAAAGACATGAGATTACTTACTTACCTGCCCCTCCCAATATTGCGTGTTTGTACCAATGGGCGAACAATGCCATTGCTTTGTTTCAGCAGGTAGACCAAGAGTTTCTCATGTTTAGTGATATCAGTGGATATTAGATGTTCCTTGCCTGAGAATTGTTCTAATGCTTTGCCCCCTTTTCTATTGTGTGATTTGATTTTTTTTCTTATTAAATTTTGGTCTCACATCTTTGTTAACTTTCCCCATAGTCCTTTTTTCCTTCCCTCTTTCCTTTTTCTCTGTAACTGTCCTCTCACATATGCCATTTTGTTTCTTTATTGCCCATCCCTTCTGCCCCATTGGAAAGTAAACCAGGAGGGCAGGGATTTTGTCCTTTGTTTGTGCTAATGTTTCCAGTGCCTGGCATGTGGTGGGCGCTGGCTGATTAACTGTCCAACCAATGAGTGAATGAGTGAGTGAATAACAACCTTTTATCTGTATTTGTTTTCAAATAGTTTCTCCATCCTTTGCCCTTTTCCTTTGTTTATGGTGAATTTGATCATTCAGAAAACTTTAGTTTATAAGAGGTCAAATCTCTCATGGTTTTTTGTGTTCTACATCTAACCTAAGGTCTTCATGAGTTTTTTGTTTGTTGGTTTGTTTTTTAATTTAAAGATCTTATAGGCCTTTGCTTTTTTAGTGTTAAGGATCTTTCAGCTTTATTTAACATTCATGAATAGGACAATTTCCAATCCTGAAAAGCACTTTATTTACTTTATTTAGTTTTTTTCATCTTGTTTTCATCCCTGCCACCAGGTCTTGAACCAGAGACCTTGGGATATATGAACTATGTCACAGTGGAATAACCCATTAGGCTACCAGGGTGTTTTTATATCAAATGGGACAAATCTTTCCTATTTGTTCTTAATTTTCAAAATGTCTTTGTCTATTTGCATGTTTTCTATGTTAGCTAAAAAGGAAAAACAGCTCGTCAGTTCCCATTAAAACATCTTGGGATTCTGATTGGGTTGTGGTGCACTTACAGATCAAGTCAGGGAGGACCCGCCATCTTTATGTCAAACATGGCTGTTGCTGGACTTGACAGAGTTCTCTGTATAGTTAGTTCTATCATGTCTTTCAGTCACATTTATAACCCTTTCAATGTATGTCTTACACATTCTTTTTAGGCTTCTTTATTTTTAAAAAATGTATTTTTGTTGAGGTAACATTGATTTACAACACAAAGTAAGTTTTATTTTTTAAATTAATTTCATTGAAGGAGTGTTGCATTATAACATACAGGTGTAAGGTGAGCATCATTGTAAATTAGCATCTGTATATAATGAATTAGGTTCACCATCATCAGTCTAGTTCTTTCTTCACCATATAATTTCCTCTTCTACTCAATTTGTCTACCCTCTTCCCCTTTGCCCGCCCACAATATAAATTTTAAACATGCAGTTTCCCTCATCACAAAATACATGATAACACACCAAACCCACTGCCAGATTTCAAATAGTCCTCCCTCTTTGCTCACTGGACCCCCCCCCCCCCCCCCCCCCCCCCCCCCCACAGTATGGTTTGCTCCCACCCCTTCCACCTCTGGTGACCTCAGTTCTGTTGTCAGAGTCCAAAGGTTGGTTTCTGTTTGATTTTGTCTGTTGTTTGCTTTGTTTCTTTATATTCTCCATATGAGTAAGATTATCCAGTATTTGTCTTTCTTCTTCTGACTCATTTTACTTAGCAGAATCCGCTTTAGTTTGATAAACTTTTTTTTTTTAATACACATTTTCTGATTGGTTTTTCTGGTGTGTAGAAAACACAATGATGGTTGTATACTGATTTTGTATCTGGTAAATTTGCTGACTGTGCTTTTTAGTTGTAAAATCTGTCAAATGATTCTCTCACATTTTCCTGATATTCAGTCATATTTTCTGCAAATTGCGATGGCTTATTTTCTTCCTCTACATCTTTTTCTCATCTCATTGAAAGGCCAGGACCCCAAACTAGGCTCTGCAGCCATCCTACTTGACTCACTTGTCTGACTCCTGCTTCAAGGAGAATGATCCTGGAGTTTATTAAGTATGAAGCTTGCTGGAGTTAAAGAGGCTTCTTTTTACAATGTGTAGTGTTTCAAGAATTCTGCTTTTCTGTTATTTTGAATGAATGTTAAATGGTACATATTTTCTCAGACAAGCTTGCTCGGTGTGGTAGAGGCTGGGATTTTAGTAGGCACACAGTTGCCCCAGATAATAAAAAGCTTCCCTGCAGTCGGGTGTGACCAGGGGAGTATTAGTGGCCTTTGGGGTGGAAGCAGTAGTGACTGTACAACTTCCCAGAAGTGCCCGCAAAGTTTGTCACAGGGCATGTCCCTCTTTGGCCTCTCTTCCTTTCTGCGGACTGGAATGTCAGTGTGAAAGCAGGAACTGCTGTAGCCAGCTTGGACTATAAGCCAACCTGGGAAATGGAGGCCAGAGGAAGCTAAGCAACAGAATGGAAGGATTGGGCCCCTGGGAGTATAGAAGAGCAAGCCTGTGTCAGCCCTAAGCACCAACATCCAAAGGCCCATCTCTTAGCCCAAGGGAGTCCCCATTAATACACCTTCTTCATGTGCTGGGGACAATGACATGGTCACGCTTGGCTTTTAGAAAGTTTACTCTGCTCTTCAATGAACGGTGTTGGGAAAACTGGACAGCCACGTGCAAAAAATGAAGCTAGACCACTCCCTAACACCATTCACCAAAATTAACTCATGGACTAGAGACTTGGGCATTAAGACAAGAAACCATAAAATTCTTGAAAGATAACATAGGAAAGACATTCCATGACATCAGACTGAGAGAGGTCTTTGGGGACTCAACTCCCCCATCAGGGGAAACAAAAACAAAAATAAACAACTGGAACTACCTCAAACTAAAAAGGTTCTTCACAGCAAAAGAAAACCACCAAATCAAAAGACAACCTACTAACTGGGAGAAGATATTTCTGACAAGTGCTTAATATCCAAAATAAACAAAGAACTCATAAAACTCAATAACAGAAAAACAGGCAATTCAAACAAAAGATGGGAAGAGGAACTGGAGAGACATTTTTCCAAAGAAGGCAGAGAGATGGCACATGAAACAAGCACATGAAATTATGTTCCTACTCACTGGCTATCAGGGCAATGCAAATTAAAACAGCAATGAGATCTCACCTTACACCTGAGAGACTGGATATTCTCCAAAAGTCTGGAAACAATAAATGTTGGTGAGGATGTGGAGAAAAGGGAACACTTTTGCACTGTTGGTAGGAGTGCAAATTGGTGCAACCCCCATGGACAACAGTGTGGAGACTCCTCAAAAAGTTGAATACAGAAATCCCATATGATCCCTCCATCCCACTTCTGGGTGTTTATCCAAAAAATACAAAAACACTCATTCACAGAGATGGATGCAGCCCCCCCATGTTTATTGCAGCCCTATTCACAATAGTCACGAACTGGAAACTAAGTGCCCAAACTCAGACGAATGGATTAAGAAGATGCGGTACATATACACAATGGAATACCACACAGCCCTTAGAAGAGATGAAACCCTGTCATGTGAATCAACATGGATGGATTAGAGGGGATGATGCTAAGTGAAACAAGTCAAAAGAAGATAGAGACCACATGACCTCACTCAGGTGGAACATGAATAGCCAAAACAAAGAAACAGATGAAACAAAACCAACTCTTGGACATTTGCAATAGAACCGAGCTTACCAATAGGATGAGGGAGAAGGGTTGGGGGACAGGGGGCAAGTGGTGGCAGAGCCCACTGGACAGTGGTGAAGCACACTTGGTGATGCGGTGGAAGAGGGCAGGGTGTGTTGACATGTATCTGAGGAATGGGGACACTGCACATATGAGTTTATTTTAGTGAGTAAAATCAAAGTTACTGCAATAAAAAGAAAGTTCACTCTGGAAGCTAGAGAGGATGGACATTCAGGAGCCACATCTGACATGTCCTCTAGTTAAAGGCCACCAGGAACATTGCCGTAGTTGAACAAGACAGCTTGTTTACCACATGGGAAAACACACACCCACAGGAAACCATAGGTGACTCACGCATAGGCCTCACGAAGAACCTGCTACAGGGTCGGGCTGTCCCTGTGGTGGGCTTTGACAAAGTGTGGAGAAGTGGCTTCCACTTCTTGATGGGAGAGCAGCAGCATCCTGTGACTATTTTTGTACTCTGCCACAAAGCCACTCCTACTTTTTGGGACTGGAGGAACGAGAAGAGGGAAGCTGATATCAGAGCCCTGTGAGAGCTGGGGCTGTGCAGAGGGACCGTCCTCTTCGAGCTGTGGTCACAGAGGGACCTGGCTGTGGGCCAAACCAGCAGAAACCAGGCAGCTGGACACGGGGGTGGGGCGAGTACCACGGACTGCTCTTTTCTGCCCTCCTTCACTCTTGGGGCCCCTGGCTGACACTTCAGGAGGGTGTGTCTGCACAGATCAGCCCTGTGGGCCCAGAGCAGGGAGGGACAGGGACGAAGGGAGATGGAGGGAGGGGGCCAACAGAGCCACCAGGGTAGCCATGCCGTCCCACACCCGCGGAGAGAGCGTGGAAAAGTCTCTCCATGAATATGTGTCAAATGCATGAATCTCACGGCTTCCTGGACTGGGGCCCTCCAAGGTGTGTGCCCTAAGGTCCTTCTGGGGGAAACTTCCAGATGGGTGAGAGAAGTTTTGTTGGAGGTACAAGAGCGTATGAGCCCCCAAACAGAGTGGGCCGCGCCACAGGATCCAGAGGGGAGGATTAAAGAGCCAAGAGGTTGAGAGGCACCAAGAGGAGGAGGGTCCTGGGGGGAGGTTTGCTACCAACTGTGAGACAGCCACCTGGGACAGCGCATCTACAGTGTCCCTGTGCCTGGGGAGGGTCTAGTGGGGCTGCCCACGTCCCGGGAGGCCAGCCCACTTACCCACACTCATGAGTTCGTTGTTCCCTAATTACTTACATTATTACACGTGACAAGCCTTCATGGTGTCTAAGTGGTATCTACCCGGGGGCGCCGATTCCCACCATAGTAGGTGGGTCGCCACAACACTGGGCCCTCAGAGTCTGGGGAGACATGAGTCACCTCACTGCCTGCACAGAGGGCTGCCCAGCAGGGCTCGCCGGGAAGGGGAAGGCTCCCTGTGTGTACAGAGCAGTTTCTACTTCCCTTTGACGAGGGCTTCAGGGCCTCTTTACCAAGGGACCAGTCACCCCTGGATTTGATCTGGGGAGCTGTCAGTCCCCCAGCAGAGGTGAGCCTCATCCCAGGGCTGGACATAGCCTTGCCCCAGGGCTCCGAGACCCAGGCAGCTCCAAACACCCAATGCCCCTTCCCTCCATGGCCAGGATGCCAGTGATGGCTCTTCAGGCCTGGTATGGGGCTCTGGGGCGGAGCAGTGATGGCTCCTCCCACCTCACAGGGGCCATGGCCTCGGATGGCCACAGTCTCACTGCCCAGCTCAGCTCTCACAGGGACCACCCTAGTGGTTGGGCATGGGGGGTCCCTCGAGGGAGCCCCCAGGGGATGGCAGAAGTCAGGGAGGGCAGGGATTGCTGCTCTGGATCACCAGAGCAAGACATGTCCTCCATGCTGCCAGCGCCCTGGCTGGGACATGTCCTTGGAAAACTCACTTCCCTTCTTCTGGTCTGTTTCCTTCTCTGTCAAGTAAGGCTAGTGAAGACCCCTGGGGTTAGGATTGGGGGGATGCTGCAGAGCAAGGAAGGCAGGACCCACAGAGCTTCTTTACTCGGCCCACCTACCAGACACTGATAGCATCTGGGGTGGTGGGCAGGCAGGGCTAGTGCAGAGACTGCAGTGGGGCAGTGACCCTGGAGGGCTCTGCGGATCCTGTTTGTCATCCCCCTGCCTCAAGGAGGCCCTTCAGTCTGCAGAGGGATAGATGTCCCCAGCCTTGGGGCACCTTCTGTATGGAGGGCAGGGGAAATTTCTGTGCATTGTGACCTGACCCCTCCTCTTACCCATCCTGGCCAGGCAAAGCTGAAGGTGCTGACCAGGGAGTGGAGGCAGAGCCCCTTCCCTGACCCAGGCAGTGCCCCTCTGGCTGCAAAGTGTGTGCTTCCCCCAGAGAGGCAGCCGTGTCCAGAAGGCGTGAAGGGCCCCAGGGCATGATGGGGGTGGGCAGAGACCCTGGACTCAGGGAGAAATCAGCTGGGGCTGGGTTAGGCCACTGGGAAGGCTGTGGAGGAGGTGGCTTTAGGGACCCAGGGGCAGGGAAAAGCAAGAGCAGGGGTTTAGAACTGTGGGATGAAGGGAGGGTGCGGGTCATGGGGAGGCCTCAAGGCCAGGCTTGGACTGGGCACGAGTGGGGCCTGGGTTGTCATCTCTCTGCAGTCTGAGCAGGCCAGGCACTGTGATCAGGAACCTGAGCCCTTTTTGTCCATATGAGGAGGCTGCAGCTCAGGGGGAGGGGCTTACCTATGGCACCTGCTGAGTTGGGACTGGGGGCCACACCAGGGTCCCCACCTCAACCCACTTCTTGTCTTCCTCCCTTGTCTTCCTTCCTCCCTTCCTCTGGTTGAGATGGATATTTGGCAAAAAGAGCTGAGGGCCGGAGGCAGTCCGAGGCCGAAGAGGAGAGGGCTGGAGAGGTGGTTGAGAGGCAGGTGATGAGAGGAGAGGGGCCTGAGAGAACAAAGGGAGAGCAGGTGATGAGAGGAGAGGGCACAGAGGTGCAGGTAGCTGCCCACATGTTCCCTTCCTGGCCACTGCACGCCTCCCCAGCCACCACCCCCCTGTCCTCCTGCGGGGTCCAGGCAAAGATATCAGCCCTCCTGTGTCCCTCATTCCTCCCTCACCCTTAGCACCTGGGCCAGCAGTGGGGATGCTCCAGGCATCTAGGTTGCTGGCCTATTGACTAATGTCTTCAGACTGCACCCTAGGGCCCATGGTCTGATTCTGGCCTCCTGTTCTCCCTCACTCTGGCCCACTCCTGGGGGCTCTCATAGCCCCTGCCAATGAGCCACATGAAAGCTGGAACCATGGGCTTCTGCAGGCCTCGTGAAGCTGGGCCTAGGTCACTCCTGCCCCTGCCTGGCCCAGCCTAGGAGGTGATGGCCACTGAGAACCCTACTTCCAGGGATCTTTTCTGTATTAGACTGAATCTGAAGCCTGCCCCTGTCCCTGGGGAAACTGAGGCAGACACACCTTGCTCCTGCCCTTCTATGAGTCAAGGACAAAACCAGCATCTATGCCCCAGAAAAGATCAGGGGACAGCAAAACTAACCTTTCCAGGCTGGGATGTTTTCTCTGAGAATGTGGCCCAGCCCCTGGGTCACTGGAATAGGGGTTCCTAGACTTGAGGTGGTGGTGGTGACAACAAACCTCATTTCATAGCGAAGTGTTTTTGAGGCACCCAGCACAGTGCCTGACACCTGAGGGGAGCTCTTAACTACTGTATTTTCAAAATCAAAACTAATAAAGGGCATGCCCTAGTGGCATAGCAGTTGGGTCCACCACCTCTGGCTGGTGCCGTCCACATATATCCCAGGGACCTGGGCTTATGTCCTGGGGCTGCAGGGAGCAACAAGGGTGAACAACTAAATAAAAAGATAATAATAAGGGACTTCTTGTTCAGCCTCAAGACCCTCCAAGGTGACACCCCCTCCACAGAACAGCACTAATGATGGGGAGCTCATCTTGCAAGGGGTGTGTGTGTGTATGTGTCTGTACTTGTGTGTGTGTGAGGTTCCAGAGGGCTGAGGTCAGGCCCTACCTGAACTGACAGTCCCCACCACCCCCAGTCTGAGAACCAGCTTCTAGGGCAGAGCAGACAGGGTGGGGAGGCCTCATGGAGAAAGGGAATGCTACCCTGGCTGTCTGGGTGAGCACTGGACTTGGAGGCCTGTGTCCAAGCTGGATGGTGATCCACATTAAAGGCAGGGTGCACCACTGTGGGGAAGGGGTGAGTCTCGGGGTTGGTGGCAGGGGTGGGCTTGTGAGCTGACGTGGGCCTGGGTGCCAGGCAGGGCTAGAGGGACTGCACACTGGTCACTCGGCCACTGGCACAATGGGGCTGTGGGCCATTCTGAAGAGGGAGACCATGGCCCAGTGGGCATGTTCAAGTGATGGGGAAGATTCTTGGGCTTGATGACATGTGATGGTGTGTGACACACTGTGGGGATGGTGTGTGACACACGGTGATACACTTGCACTGTGCGTGCAAGTGGATGACTACATAGACACATGGGCACTCACTCTCTGGAAGGGACGCTATGAAGAATGATGGCTTCAGCTTTTTCAGGATCCTCATCTCTAAGAGAAGCATAATCCGATTTGGCTCTAATCCTCTCATATCCCCTCCAGGCACTTCCTCTCTGCTACTCCCCACCATACCCCCACCAGACATCTGAGCCGCTAAACCCCAGCCCAGCCCCCAGCTCCTCTCTGCCCTTCCCTTCACACACACTGAGGAAGTGCGGCTCTTCCCTCTGTAAGTCAAAGCCCGCCCTGGGACCGGTTGAGCACAGGCCGCAGCTGGCATCCTCAGGATGACCCGTCCCAGGAGCAGGTGCCCAGGCAGGGGTTGGGGTCAGGAAGACAGGGAGGAGGGCTGTGTCCTCTCCTGCCCTTTGATGACTCAACCCAGAGCCCTCCTCCACTGCTGTCCCTACCTGATGCTGAGTCCCTCTTCCATTGTCATGGACCCCCACC